>BLKR01007495.1:0-36271 GCA_011170035.1 Teleogryllus occipitalis
CGGGTGTATAATGGCAGGCGCACAGGTCTTTAACAAAAATCCGGGAATTTCTCTCAACCGGCCGAATATTTCTTTTTTAGCTTACCGATTATTTTAAGAATTTCATAGGAAGAACTTTCTGAAACGAACAACGTGTCTAAAATTGTAGGGGAAATGTCTGATATTGAATTTTGTGGCTGAAGACCCTTAGTGAGATCCGCAGCAATTCTCGAAAACTATTGGTTAAAGCGACTGTTGCCGGATCGTTTACATTTATATCGCTGTATTTTTAGACATTCTCTACAAGGTTTATAGCTGATTTGGTTGTATTTTTTTATTATATTCCACATTGCTTATGTTTTCTTATTTGAGTTCAAAATATCCTGATCGTGTTTCATGATTTTATCCTGCCTTATGACTTTTCTTAACAATGAGTTGTATTTTTTAAAGTAGAGTAGGAAATCTTGAGATACGTTATGACGTTTAGAAATGAAAGAAAGAATTCTCTTGATGGGAATGGTCGAACAGGGAATGATGTCCCAATCCCTTGTGTTATCCAAGATTTGCTTTTCCGTGAAATATTTAATTTTTCCTTTTGACGAGGAAAGCAAGTGTTGACATGAAAGCGTTGGAAAAAAAGAATTACATTTATCGTTTGTATCAACAGTATTATATACCGCTTCCCATTACTCCTGCATCAAGTAATCAATGACTAATTTTATTTTACTTTTAGTACACAATCTAGTCATATGTTATTTATTGTCAGTGTTCGCATTTCTTATAATGGTAAGAATGTGTGCATTGTGGTCTTTGTATACTAAATCTTTTGTTTCAACTTCATATCGAGTAGTAGTTTTGTTAATTATAATTTGATCGATTGCCTTCATTGATTGTAATGTGATCCGTTTAGTTACATTAATTGTAATTGAAGGAATTCATTAAATAGAGAAACTGTTCTTTCTCGCAAGATGCGACGAGAAAATTAATGTTAAAATCTCCGCATACAACAATGGATTCAAAAGAGCGATTGCTGACTTTTGTTCAGTGTTACCACCATTTTTTCTAAAAAAAATATAATCTGCAGATCTATTTTTTGGAGGTCTGTAAATGCAAAGTAATACCACTTTTAGCGAAGGAGATGTACAACAGAAATTTCGAAAACCTTTTCAACGAAATACACATTTAATTTCGTCTAGGAGATAGAATTAATATTATTTTTAACGTAAATACAAGAACCCCCATATATAGGACATTTATGCGATTCTCAATCTCTCTGCAATAAAAGCCTGCGAGGTAAAAGTTTGGAATTTGGAAAATGATAAGCTCATTAAGAGATAACCAATATTTTGTAAAGCAACGAACATCCATTTCATTTAAATCGCTCTGTAGAGCTGCCTCGATAAACTCAGTTTAATTTGAAGGGGATTGAACATTATGGTGCAGTATGCTTATCTTTTGCAAGTACCTACACAAATGTTTTTCTGTTGCATCTGACCGTGGTAGCTATATACTTACTCAATTTTTACTTCGAGTGCGTTGTTGAAGGTTGTAATGTGTCCCGGCAGTGAGGAAATTGGAGTATCATGGGTAGATCAATTGGTAGTGGGACTGGGAGAACAAGAGTAGGTTCAGAGGAAGAGGTAAGAGGGTTTGAAATAAGGGTGGGGGTGGAAAACGTAAGTAAGGTGAAAGGGATGGATTTTTGTCAGGCGTCTGCGTAAGACTGGAGTTGATGTATTGTGCTAGTTTGTTACAGACTGCATGCTTTCCAGCAAGGTTCATATGAAGACCATGTCGGGTGAAGTGTTTTTGAATGTGAAGGAGTTGTATGCCATACCGACGTGGCGTCTCAAACTGCACGCCTTATTGAATATAGTAAGGTCAAGTTACAACTTTTTGAGAAGTTATCCGGAGTTATGAGGAACAGGGTAACGCAAATATGGCGGCCTGAAGGTGACGGCGTTGCGCTGCACAATTTTTTAAATGTGTAAAAAAAATGCTATTGGGGAATGAGTTCACAGCTAATTCTTGGTGTATTATTGTTCGTTAGATAGCCATAGTGTGAAGGAGTGGTATGCCATACCAATGTTGTGTCTCAAACTGTACGCCATATTGAATTTAAAGTGTCATTTTTTAATGCTCTCTTGCATTACGAGCTCATGTTTTGCTCTAATGGTAGAAAATTGTTTTTCATTGCCGATTATGACCACGCCATACCTTTTCGGCATCTCTAAGTAGCCGCTATACTGATTCAAAGATGTCCAATATGCCACTAGGTTATGTAAGTTCGTATCATAGGTTCAAGTATGGCGGAACCTTTTTTGGAACCCCCCGTTATCCTTTTTGATAAATGGATGCAATGTCATACTGATGAGACGTCAATAAATGACCGCCACCCTGATAAATCTGTTTCTTTCAAAAGCTTCATAAAATCACTGATAAGCGCTGGACATTAATTGTATTATCTTAACAATAAAAAATGTAAGTAATTGGTTGATTTGCAATATTTTATGGCAAATTAGAAACAATACAATTTATTGAAAGAAAAACTATAATACGGTATTTTTATATAGTGCTTTTAGATAGGTCATCCAAAATGGTAGGGCTGTCAAAATGTCTTTTATCAAATAAAGTAAATGTACTTTTATGCCTGAATTGTCGAGATTATCCTGATTTTTCTCTGTCTGTGGGACAGAAAAAACGTGTTTTCAAACAAAGAATTAAAGAATATGTTAATAACATTAAGGAGAAAGGCAAAAAATTAAACTCATTTTCTCAACATCGCCTTGATATTTTCATTATTTTTATTTTGACAGTCCTGTAATTTTGAAAATTAACCTTGAAAATGTTCAATATGAATCCCGGAGATATTTTAGATATTTATTTATATTTATATTTATTATTATTATTATTATTATTATTATTATTATTATTAAGTCAAAAACAGTAAAAAACTGTATGTGACGTATGGGAGAGAAAATCATATGCGCACAGTTTCTTGAGTTTCAGTATCCCTTCCCAACAATTTAACTATTAATAGTTGAATGATGGAAAAAATAGTAATTGAAATAATATAATAATAATAATAATAATAATAATAATAATAATAATAATAATAATAATAATAATAAGAGGAGCATATCTCTATAAAAAACCTAGGCTCAGCTGACTCCGGCTGTCAGTACCTAGCAAGGGCCCCTGCCTAGGGTACAGGTGAAGAGGACCAACGGCTTCGACGGCGGAAGAAGACCGAATCTCAACGGCGAAGAAGGCGTACGAGTTCTTCTTCATATTCAGAGGGTTGTCAGATCCCTCCAAAAAAATTGACCTGGTTAGCAGATCCTCTTCGTCAGTTATCCAGTACTGGGCCCCCAGAGAGGAATTATGAGTAGTGCTTTAAGGAAAAGTCACGCTGGCGACCGGCCCTCGCAAGGCCGCGCAGCTGTTTCTAGCACCGGGGCAGCTCTGAGAAATATGTTACCTGTGCTGGTGGAAAGCGGTGAACCTCCGCAACAACTAAGGAGGCGCGGCGCCGCCCCACCTAGGGCTACCGCAAATCTCGATATCGCGTCGCAAGATGCCGCACCTGGTAGAAGTTTGGGGAACCCAAGGGGATCCTCCACTGCTTCAGGATATCCAAGCCAACGCATGCAATGGACAAGAGAATTAAACATGTCTGCATGCGTGCATACTACAGAAGCACAAAAGGCGAGACGGAATGTGAGGGCTTCAGGAGAAGGCTCCTAACCGAATGCAGAAAGATATATCCGGAAAGCGCTCTAAATGAGCAGCGTGTGTGTAGCCAACTGAACTCCATCAGGAGAAGAAAAGTTTTCTCAGATGCAGAATTAAATCTTCTCAAGACGGATGTGAGACTAGAACTAACAAATGAGGTAGTCCTGGAGCAGCAAGTTAATAAAAATGAACAAACAGTACATGAGAACGGACAGCACGCTGTCGTTTTCATCCCCCAACTCGAATATGAAATGGTGGACAAATCCCTTCAAGATATTTATGAGGCAACAAAGCTTCACTACCAAGGAATATCATTAGATCTAAGACCAAAAATACCAAACCTGAAATGCAGCGCTAATGTCTATGAAGTTGTTGGCAAAATGAACCAAATTATTGCCCCAAACATCTCAGAAGCTACTTCTCTTGAAGATGTAGCCGGACTGGTTCACTGCGCTGCAATTGCTACCTGTCAACACCTAGGTTACAAAGTACGGGTGGGAAATGGCACTTCTCTTTCTAAGAAACCTTATGAAAGACAAAATCCACCGGCATGGTTAAAGAAAATTGAAAATCAAATTGCCCAAGCTAGACGAGATATTTCGCATATTGCTGAGTATTTCAGAGACAAAGGAGGAATTTAAAAGATGGTTCGCGCAACTATTCGCTCAATTCTCAGAAGACTGCGGATAAAAAGAACACATAAAGACCTGGAAAGTAAACTCAAGGTTGAATATGAGAGATTAATACAAAGAATAGCAGCTCTAGGGGCGAGAATAAGAAGGTATAATGAAGCAGCGCGACGCAAGAAAGAAAATTCCCTCTTCTCTAACAAACAAAAAGGCTTTTATAGATATCTAGAGTCGAGAGGTACCAACGACAATGACATAAACCCCCCAAGTGCTTCTGCCATGACTGACTTCTGGTTTCAGATTTGGTCCACTCCAAAGCAACATTTTGATGAAGAATACTGGATACGACAGGAAGAAGAAGCGTGTCATAATATCCCAGAAATGAATGGAGTTGTGATTTCAAGAGAGGATGTAAAAAGATCTATAAAGAGAACTCACAATTGGAAAGCTCCAGGAGTAGATGGAATCTATAATTTTTGGTGGAAATATCTGACGTGCACTCATGATATATTGGCGAGTCAATTTCAAAATATTTTGCAAGGAACATCTGTGCTGCCAGAATTTTGTACCATGGGTGTGACATTTATGTTACGGAAAAGAGGAAATGCGTCTTGCTCCGAGAATTATAGACCTATTACATGTCTACCCACAATTTATAAAGTTCTCACCTCCATTATTGCCACCAAACTCGACGAGCATCTGAAAGAAAATGAGCTGCTTTTGCCAGAACAATTTGGTTGTAGGAAAGGATCTCGAGGATGCAAAGAATTATTAATAATAGATAATATTGTATCCAAGCATGTAAAAAAGAAAGCGCATAATTTGTCAGTGGGCTGGATTGATTTCCGAAAGGCATTCGATTCTATCCCGCATTCTTGGTTGCAGCGAACCCTTCAACTCTACAAGGTTCATCCCTCTATCATTACATTTCTTACAACGTGTATGAACAGCTTGCGAACAACACTGCTTGTAATGCGAGGGAAATTCAGTTACCAGACTGATACTTTAAAACTTTGTAGAGGCATTTTTCAGGGAGATAGCCTAAGTCCGCTCTGGTTTTGCCTAGCATTGAACCCTTTGAGTAGGATGTTGAATGATTCCGGCTATGGGTATGCTTTGAAGAACCCCAAGAAGATCATTTCCCACCAATTATATAAGGATGATCTCAAGCTCTATGCTAAAGGGTCAGAACAACTTCGCAGCATGCTGACACTTGTAGAAAGCTTCAGCAGCTCTGTTTGTATGGATCTTGGTTTGGAGAAGTGCGCAGTTGTTCACGTGAAGAGAGGTAGCGTCCAGAATACAGAGAATGAAGATCATTTGATGGAAGATTTGAGAATTCAAGAACTCTTCAGTGGCGATGAATATAAGTATCTGGGCCTCCAGTAGCTCCTAGGAACTGCAGATGAAAAAATAAGAAAACAAGTGGAAAGAAAGGTTCTCTCTCGTGTGACGAAAATCTGCAAGTCCTGTATTAATTCAAGAAACAAATTTACAGGAATTAACACCTGGGTCCTTTCAGCAGCATCACATGCATTTGGAGTTGTCAAGTGGTCTGAGACATCTTTGCAAGCCTTCGACAGAAAAGTCAGAACACTTCTATCAAAATATCGGATCCATCATCCTCGAAGTTCCATCGAAAGGCTGTATCTTTCAAGACATCAGGGGGGCCGTGGAGTGTTAAGTCTTGAAGTTATGTGCCGCCAGCAAGAAAAACAGCTCAGAAATTATTTCACCAACAACGAATCCATGACGGCCATTTGTGCACAAGATCACGGCTATACACCTCTGAAGCTGCTCCAGGAAGATCACATTCCAAGAGTTCCGAAACCTGTGGACCGAATTGAGCAATGGAGATCAAAGGAACTCCATGGCAGGTTTGCTACTGCTCTTCAAAGTAACTCCATAGATGTGAAGAGATCGACTGAATGGCTGAGAACCGCTGGGCTTTTTGGCGAGACGGAAGGATTTGTACTGGCCATTCAAGATCAGGTAGTAGCCACTAATAACTACAGGCGATATATTATGAAAGAAAACATCAGTGACAAGTGTCGCCTGTGTAAGAAGGCCACCGAATCAATCCAACATATCTGCAGTGGATGCTCTCAGTTGGCACAAACAGATTATTTACAACGTCATAATAATGTAGCCAAAATCATCCACCAAGCTCTTGCTAAAAGATCGGACCTGATAAAGGAAAGCCAGCCATACTACAAATATCTACCTGAACAAGTTTTGTCGAATGAGAGAACAAAAATCTTGTGGGATATTCCCATTGTTACAGACAGAACAGTGGAAGCAAATAAGCCTGATATTGTCGTATTCGACAAAACTACTCGTAGGGCAATAATAATTGATATCGCAGTCCCACTGGATCATAATCTGCTGACAACTATTGCAGAAAAGAGGAGAAAATATCATTCGCTCTCAGTTGAGCTGAAAAACTTGTACAAACTAATAGAGGTAGATATTGTACCCGTGGTTATTTCAACTAATGTGCTTGTGGCTGAAGATTGGAGGATTGTGAAAGAAAAACTCCATCTAAATGAGTGGCACCTCAGAACCATGCAGAAGGCCGTGTTGCTGGCAACCACCAACATTGTGCGCAAGGTTCTCTCCCTAAATCATTGAAGCGGAACCTGAGTGCACTGGAGCAAGAACTTCTCACCATCTGTCTCGCCATATGTGTTGACGTTCTGTCCTTGAGTTATACTTGAAAACTCCGGAAGAGCGTGAAATTTTGAAATATGAAATAATAATAATAATAATAATAATAATAATAATAATAATAATAATAATAATAATAATAATAAATTTAAAAAAGCGAGAAATTAACATTTCAAAAACTAGATATTTTTGTTTCCGAGTTATAGAAAACCATTTTGTAACGGTAAACGAACTGCAGATTTGATTTTTCTGTATTGCTAACAAAATAGAAACTCGCTTTAAGCTCTACTACCACTACAAGCAAAAAGAGAGCTCAACAAAACGTGAGCATAATGAAGCTACATTTATGCCCAGAAGCAAACCAAGGGGCCATCTCAGCATTTGCTCAATGGATCAGGGAAACTGGACAAAACCTGATCGGGTCATTGTCCCAGAAGCTGGAGTACATTACTTGTTACAGGCATATTAAGTTTTTCTTAATTATACAATACAAATGTGCGTTATTCATTATATTATAGCATTGTTTTGTTAAAGTAAACATAATTTTTCTCTTTGACGATCAGTATAGTCTTCAATTGTATAAAAACAGTTATGCAGCAGAAAAGATTTTACTTTTAACTTAAATTTGTGTTCCGAATTTAATTGTTTAATTTCATCTGGCAATGCGTTGTAAAGTAACGTACATGTTTTGTATGTGAATTTCTTGTAGTGCGCTGTTGATACTGACACTTGATGATCATGATTTCTACGTCGTGTGTTGTAATTATAAATGTCAGTATTACATGAACATATGTTCCTACCGTTATATATGTCAGTTTTGACCAATTGGTCAAAACGTTATTACGAAACATAACGTATAAAAACACACAATAACACAAAACAACAATAAGAACTGGTTGTTATTATGATGGAATATCTTCGGGCCTTCGGAATGACATTGTCCGTCGCCAAGTGTTCAACATTTCAAATTACAACCTTTGAACGATTCTGGTTCATTGAGAACCCCTATCAGGAAGGGTTGGGGGAGAGTAGTGATCATACCCTAACATACCTGGAAATGAACTACTCTATCTGGAACGGATTCGCGTGTAAAGCACCCATATCGAATTTGATGGAAGCAGTGACGAGGCTTCAAAATTCGCATTTAAAGCCCACTCAGAAGTTGGCGTTACTTCATACCTACATAATGCCACATTACCTCTACCAACTGGTTTTATCGATGTCATTTTTCGCGATGCTCAGGGAAGTGGGCGAGCAAATAAGAGTGGCAGTGAAACAGTTCCTACATCTGCATGTGAGTACGGCAGATGGCATATTCTATCTGGCCTAGAGGACTGGGGTTGATGCGGCTTAGCCAACACGTTCCCAGGGTAGCGCTGAACCTACGCTTACGATTAGAAAATCTACAGATTATTTTTGCAGATGGATGAGCTCCTGTCCAAGTTTCTACCAACTAATATTAAAGGTGCAAAAACACTGACACTCAACTACCCTTAGACTGAACAAGATTTAAGGGTTTATAAGAAGAAATGCGGCGTTGACGAGGTAGCCGCCTGGTTGAAGCTGGAATCTTAAGGGAAAGTTGTTACGGCGCGTAGAGACGATCCAATCGGCAATGCCTTTTTGAAAGATTATGATCTTCTAAAACCTGGTTTTTTATCCCTGCACTCAAATTGTAATAAAAAATCGCAGCCAATAAATCTACTGTTAGTTGGGGAAGGCCCAGACAGAAGGTATAGTGCAGGAAGTGCAATATAACGATATACACCAAGAATCACATCCCAGATCAATGCATTTTTACTAAACCAGCGAGGATAAAACGTTATGACGAGACCAAGAACTTCATGAAGGAGAAGATGCTCCGTAAATTGGACACAGAGGTGTTCACGGAAGCAACTTTCTCCGTTGCCGAAGAGGTTAGACTCAAATCTGACCTGGTAATAAAAGGCCGAGAGGGAGACCACGTGGTAGACGTGACTGTTCATCTTGAGGTTGGGTCTAGCCTTCCAGAAGCAGAGAAGGAAAAGGTGATAAAATACCAACCAGTCATTACCCTGGCAGCCCCACTTTATTGAGTGCCAAACGCCAAAATTCTACCAGTTATGGATGGAACCTTTGGGGCTATGCCAATATCCACAGTCCCTTAGGACCTTGGGATCACGCCTCGAAGCGATCTACTATCTTGTTAATTGCTCTCAGGAGCTCTATTAAGCTCTACACCAAATTTGTACATTACGATGGAAATTTACCATTGCTGGTAGTAAATGCTAAAAAGGAACTTCTCAGTTCCATGGGGACTCTAGGGAATCCAGGGGATCCTAAAATTCCTAGGAACTACTTAGTGACCTCGTCTGTAAGTGGGAAGTATATGCTATTGAATGTAGCATATAGATAACTATGTACTCAGAATCCACGTATTGTGGGACCTTGATAACGAAATATTTGTTGATCGGTGAACGGCCGTATGTCTGTCTGACCATCTCTCCGTCAGTCTGTGGACAACACTATCACCTAAACCGATCACACGATTTTCTTCAAAATTAATACTCCCCTATCGACCTAACCGAAATCCCTACGAATATGAAACGGACATTTTAATTTTGTTTTTTTTGTAAGGCCGCAACAAGATTATAATTTTTTTCAAAAACTGTCCCAAAATTCTAGAGTAAAGGGCGCTTAAAATGGCTCAGGTTAAACTATCTTTGACCTCTGCAAAAATTGCAAAAGTTCGATATTTTGTTGGCATCTTCTTGCAACTACAATATTAGAAATATATATTTTTCATAATGATTCTATTTGCTAATCTAAAAATTTTAATTTAAAGTCAGTTTTAACTTAATTTTAATTAGGCCAAGAAAAAAATTAATGATAATATGAAGAGTTTCTCACAATTTTACCTGAAATATACTCAATAAAAAAGTTTTCACAGACGACTCCAATTTTGTTCTTTACATTTTTCTCGAACACAGCAAAATACTCTTAGAAAAGTGTAAAAAGATCCATTTCCGGTTAACACTGTATTGTGGAAAATTACACAAAAATAATAACGCAAATCTACAATATTGAAGATAGAGATTTTTTCGATAATATTTGTTCTAAAAATTAAATCTTTAAATAATGTCGCGTACATTTTTTTAAAATATGTGTTGTAACGTATCATTGTTTGAAATCAAAGCGTTTTTTAAAAAAGTTAAAAAAGGCACTCTTTATTTTTTCTCAAATGTAGGAATGTTCGTTTATAAAATTGGTGAAACTCTTAATTTCCTTGAAAGCTTTGAATTTTCGATGGGAGAAAATGTGTGTTGTTGTAGCATCTCTAGTTTTTTAATAGGACGTGAACGGAAATGAATTTTTATTAATAAAAATAAATTATCTGGAACAATATTTTATCACGACAGAATTCGAGTGCAAGCCTTCCGTTTCCATGCAGATCTTCTATTTTTAATAAAATTCCCTCAGAATAAATTGTCTAACACTGAAGAACTAGTAATATTGAATATTCCTAATCTTCACAAACCCAAGTATAAAAAAAAAAATCTTCAAAAAAAAAACAACAACAATGGAGGAGATAGATCGTTACTTTGCTAGGAAAGAGAACGTGTAGGTTGCAGTTCACAAACAGTCGGAACGACGACTACAACAAAAAAAGTATCAAGAAATAAACATTTTTTGACAAGTGATATCAAAGAAAGATTAGAAACGCCGGCTCGGTGGCCGAGATCGCTAAGGCAGTAGTGTAGTGATCTCGGACCGAAGGGTCGCGGGTTCGAGTCCCGCCTCGGGCATGGTTGTATTTGCGTTCGTCCTTTCACCCCTTATCATCAATCACCATATCGTTTCATCCGCGTAGTTACCATACCGTTAACAGCAATAGTGGTCGCTAATGACCTAAGATGTTGATGCGACCTTAAATAACAAAAAAAAAATGATCAGAAATGTTCTTCGAATGGGATGAACTTTGTATAAGGGAAACTGTTTTAATAAAATGCACATTTTGAATTTACAAACCTAGTATCAAATTAAAATAAATTTGACAAACGACCTAAATATTCCATTGAATATCATAAAAAAATTAAGTGGTTTTGCCTACAAAAGTAACGGAACTACCTTGAATGCTTCGCAAACGACTAAAATTAAAGGAATACATACAAGGTCTATGAAATAGGACTGATTTTATTAAAAATAATTTTATGCACAGGTCAAAAATAATTTAATGCACAGAACGCACATGGAGTCAAAACCTTGTCCCTTCACGGCCTGTTTCAGGCTAGAGAAGAGGAAGAAGTCAGACGGAGCCACGTCTGGATTTAAGGTTGGGGAGGAGGTGGGGGGTGAGGCAACGTGACAACACCTTACTGAGCTAGCAGCTCCCGCCCCGTGGCATGGCGCATTGTGATGGTGGAGCTTTCCAGGGGGTAGAAACTCCTTGTGGTTGACACCATAATGATAAAAAAAGACCAGAAGTATGGATTTCTTTTGGACTGGCTCATTCGGGCCTTTTTCGAATCAGGAAACTTGTTCGTGTCCCATTCCGAAATTTGATGTTTCGCCTTCGGACACATGAAAACACCAGGTTTCGTCTCCGGTAACCACGTTCGCGAGAAAATGTGAGTTTTCTCTAACAGTTCAGAATTTCTGTTGAAATTTCCACACGATCGCTTTTTGTTAATCAGTCTCGATTCTTGGCACAAACTTCGCGCACATTTGCCTCAGTGGCATATCTTCTGTATGAAGATTTGAATGGTGCCGTAAAAAAGGCTTAACTCATCACTAATCAGAAGAATTGAGAACCGACGATCAAAGTGCAGAGTTGCTTCACTTTTGTTCCTTCGACCCATGATGTTGACGGGTGATCTGTACATTGGTCATCCTCGACGAGCTCTCTCCCCTCCCGGAACATCATGTGCCATTCAAAAACACTTGAGCGGCTCATGGAAGCATGCGCGTAGACCTGCTTCATGCTATCGAAGGTTTCCGTGACGGTTTTTCCAAGTTAAAGCAAAACTTTACGCTGTAGCGATGCTCCAGATTTCTTTCCATGCTGAGCGTGAAGACACTTCTTACCAGTGGTTCACGGGAAACAGCGTGTTCACTCTCTAGAGGCACACAGGTTACTGCGGAGGGTCGTGTTCAGTTTGTGAGGCTCCCCGCCAACACGCCCAGCAAGCCGTACTCCCCCCTACGTGGGGCCTGGCATACACAGAACCAGTCCTACTACTTTTTGGTCGTACTTTGTATAGTAACATTTAGATAAAGGCAAAAAACTGGTATTCTTCCCGTTTTTTCAGGGACAGCTGGCGATGAGAGAAAATATGGCTCCAGGGCTCTACTACGTAAACTTGTGGCCCTTTCTATATATTTTACTAGTACCAAAACGCATGTAGAATGACCGAGTCCTCGCAATGTTGACGCACAGGTACGCGTGGCCAGTAGGAGGGCTCGTGCTTTACAATAGTGAACGTGCATAAGAGAGTGACATCGGTGCGCTGCGCGGCATGAAAATTGACGCCAAAGAGTGATGGGTGATCTTTGATTTAAAAACAACTTGATTCGCCGATATTGCTGTAAAATCTCGATCACTGAATGCCATTAAATGGAAAATATATTTTTCTGACATAAAATAAATATTTTACGATTATCTGAGGGTTCTGCATCCGTGCAATCTAAGTACGAGTCGCCACTGCAGGCACACAAGTTATTCTTCTAGTTAGGAGAAGAGATTTGTTATTTTTGCATTTAACTCCGCTGTGATCTTGGATATTTACCTCTTTTTCTCTCAGTACGGACGGAAAAGAAATAATTCAAACTAGAAGTTACTACTTTTTTCTTTTCTGTTTGTAGTAATTAATATTCTTGAAATTTAATATCACAATACGCTTATAACCCAAAATATTCGCACTTGGCACTTGTGGTGCTTATTTGGCACTTATTCGCCAAATAGCGCCCTCATTCCTTTCCTCCTTGTTTCGTTTCAATAAAAATTATAATTCGGGCCCATTTAACTTTTAGCTCATAACGCTAAAGAATTATTGAAGGAAACTCTAGAAAATCTTCGTTAATGAGTTGCTTATTAACATGCTTGATTGATTTGATTATTATATGATTCGCCTGTTAAGGCGAAGAGAAATGACTGTCATCTACTGCAATGTTAATTAGCTGCAAATCTTGAAACCTTGTTCAGGGATTAAGTTAAACAATCTTACTTTTCAGTCTTATTTAAATCTTATTTTTTATTATTTATTTAAGAAAAGTTGCTTTCGTTGTTATACTTATTATAAAAGTCTGCTTTACTTATTGTATTAGCAATAAAAATTTTAAAATTTGAATTTTATTTCGGGGGGCTTTATATTGTGTAAAAGTATTGTGTAGAAAAAAAGAGTAACATGCAATGTGAACAAATGTGTCTAAGGAAAAGAATGGCGTTGTGCTGCACTCACGTAGAAGGGCACCAGCCCCTTGGCGCGGTCGTGCAGGACGGCGGCGCGCAGGGTGTCGCCGCGCAGCGCCAGCGCCGCGTCGCTCTCCAGGAAGCGCATGCGCACCAGCCCGATGAGCGCCGCCTTCTCCACGGACGAGTGCGCCTGGTCGCTGGTGTACGCCACGAGGCGCGAGTTGAGTTCGGCGTCTTGCAGGCGGCAGCAGCCGTGGTGGCGCAGGCGGCGGAGGGCTTCCGTGCGGCCGGCCAGCAGTGACACCAGAGTGGCCTCGCTCGCCGTCGTCTGCGACAGAGCGCGCCCTCCTCAGCACTCCGCACGCGCCGCTTTACGTCTCCATTACGACTTACTAGTGATTCCGGGAGCGTCCATTGCTAAAGTCAATATTCCCGTAAATATAGTGCATGTTTTTACTCGGGAGGTGGCGGTGATGCTTTCCCAGCTGGATGGCGAGATCCGACGCCGACCTACTATCGGCTAGCGGGATTTTCCTCTAACCAGGTATCTCCTATCAGCGGGGCACCGCCCCAACCGGGAAAAGCTCTGAGCTTCCTGACCGGTCTTCCGGCATGTGCGGTAGTGTAGTGCATGTAAGTGTGTGTGTTTCGCCTGGTATTGATCGGAGAAGCCACGAAACATTATTGATCAGAGCAGACGGTCGCTAGAATTCTCTTCCAGACAGCGACAGAACGCGACCTAGCTATCTGGTTAGTGTAAAAAATCCTGCCACCGTCGGGATTTGAACATCAGGACCTCCCGACGAAAGGCATTGCAATTACATTTCGAAACCGGAATAGGGTATGCCATGATCAATTCATGATGCAAGGAAATTTATCACCAACAATCTCACAAAATATCAAACTAAAGCTGTTTAATACAGTTAATAGTGAGTGCAAAATGATTGTGTCATTACATATGTTGCTGGAACCGTATCCAAATGAGAGTGATGTGGCTGACATGAGCCTTAGAGTGAAGTGGCTATGGGATTTTTTTGAGAGTCGAATGAGAGTCAAGTGGCTGACATGAACCTTAGAGTGAAGTGGCTATGGGATTTGTTTGAGAGTCAAATGAGAGTCAAGTGGCTGACATGAGATTACCAATGTCCGTAAGTAATCACTAGTGAATACCAGTATTGCCGCCCTTGTAATGGGGGCCCACGACTTGGGTGAAAAGTCAGCAAGTCCTATCTCCTCCACGTTCCCGCCCCTGGTAATACACTCTGAGGTGTGAGCGCAGAGAAGAGCTAGTGAGAGAAGGGCGAAAGATGAATCTCCGGGGCCTTAAAACGTGAGTACTGGATTACGAGAAGGAAAACTCTGACAGAAAGTCGAGGGGGAACTCTTTGGGTGTTGTAAAACCAACTTCCATAGGAGAAGGAAACCCCAAAATCAAACCCGGTCCACCAGTTACGAGGTTAACTATAAGGTTGGCGGTCCTTGTACAAATACTTTGTCACGAATCCTAACGATATTCCTCGGGGGACAGGAAGACAAAACGTAACTCATACAGACGAAATGGAATAAGAATAATAAGAAAACAAAGACAGTAACAGAAAAGGAAAAGGAGAATGAAATAGTTGGAAACCACTACACATGTATAAAAGAGTTCATAATAGATGCCGCAGCAAGTACCATAGGAAGAATACAGGGGAAACGAAATAAAGAATACTTTGATGGAGATTGTTAAAGTACATTGAACGAGAGAAATAGAGATAGGCAAACATTGATTCAAAGAGATACATTAGCAAGGAGAAAATACAAATAGTTAGATTGCGGGGTGAGGGGAGGGGGAGCGAGAGAGGGTGATGGGCTATGGGATTTGTTTGAAAGATATCCTTAATTTACCGAAGGTCGATAGTAAATACGATCGAGCTCTTAGTTGAAGCATCGGTTGAGAAAACATCAGATTCGCCATCAGAAGTGCGTAAATGTTAGATGTAAAATAGCAAAATACTAAATGCATTAGAACTCAAGCTTTTTCATTTCGAAGCACCTTTGACATCGCCAGGCTATCCGGTAATTGGTAATGGTAAGGAACTCTGTCGTAATTGGTAATGGTAATGAACAACAATGAGTGACACTTGCCTTGCTCTGAGGTTAAAAATAGAAGCAGGCTATTTTGGAGCAAAGGGTAGGAAAATAAAGAGCATGACTTGCACAAACATTGTCTGATTTTACTTTAAACAGTGTATGTTCATGTAATGTGCCTCTTTATAATAACTGTTTCTTGAGAAATAGGAGCAGAGGGTCAATTTAGGTGTATTGGGGTAATTTAGGTGCAAATAAGGTGCAAAGCAAGTTTCTCAAGTGCTTTCAATTGGTTTAATAACTCGTTAGAATTAAAAACTGAAAGCTCCCAATGCACTTTGTAGATGCATCACCTAACAATCCAATCCTTAGTGATTTGTATAATGTAATGTTTGTGCGTTTGTTGCCTTTATTATTATTATTATTATTATTATTATTATTATTATTATTATTATTCCTCTAATTCACGACTAAAGATGTTATGGGTCGGTTGATTATAAAGTCTACTCCGGGTTGCCACCAGCTTCCTAAGGAGCAGATCTAGGGACTATCGGCGTCTCTACAATACCTTTCGCAAAATGTGGGCTGTCTCAAATCAAGAAATGTCTTGCACTTCCCAATGTTTTGAATGATCTGGGAGTTTAGCCAAGTTCTTACACAAATTTTGCGGAACAAATCCCAGAGCTCCGATAACTATCGGCACGACATGTTCTTTTACGCCCCACATTCAGCTGATATCGATTTCCAAACTTGTATTTAAGACGTTTCTCTGCCTCCTTGGTTGTGACGTTTTGCCGCAAGGCACAGCAACGGCTACAAGTAGACGCGATTTTTTCTGTATGTCCCGGATAACAATATCCGATTTGTTTGCCGCTGTCGTGCGATCAGTTTGAATTTGTTGGTTGAACAATATTGTACACAGTCCAGCAGACGTCAACGGTTTTGGTGAGTATTCGTACCACTTGGCGCATGTGTTTGGAACTTCGAGGGTAATACATGGCCAGTGGAGGTAGCTACACACCCTGTCGTATCTCTTCCAAGTATTCGTTCTTTACTAGAATTGGACAAGCTGAGACAATATGATCAATGGTTTCTTTTTGTTCCAGGAAAATGTGGCATATTTCATCTTGGGAAATTTTGAGAACCTCTTTATCACAATGTCATGTTCTCAACGCATGATCTTGGGCATTCTTTTTAAATATTGTCGATGGTGTGGTTTGTTGCTCCACGATTTATTTAACATTTTTTGTGTTCACATTTCATGTTTATTCGCATCAGAAGTTCAGTGTCTCTGTTATTTTGCGTGTTTTGCACAGTCTTGTTCACAAATCTTCTTGCTACATTTACGTCTTTTTCCCATTCTTCGGTCGGATTTAATGACCTGCCTCGTTAGTGGGTCATCCTGAAGGGTGACTATACTTTCCCATCCCGGCTATTGCATTGTGCCAGGTCGCTTCAATTTGTCTGAGGTCTCTTCCTCCTTCCTTACCGCGACACTGTCTATGTAGTACATCAGCTCGAGGGTGGGCGACATGATGCATTGTAAGAAGTTTTCTGGTTTTTCGATCCATGATTCAAAATTCTTGATCTGTCCAGTTCACAAGTGCGATCTGTATTCGGCTACCGGCGTCGCCAAACTACTTCTTGCAGTTATTTATTCCTGAAGTTCAGAGCGGACTGGAGGACAAGACTCACTCTTCTGTAATACTTCCTGAGAATTCTTTCTTTCATTGTGTCGTTCGTGATGGTCTCACGTTTTTCAATTCTCGGGTATTTGTAAGTTTTACCTGGCTCAAGATCTTGAATCACAGTGTGCTTATCAACTTCAATGTTCTCTGACGTCATTTTGCCTCTCTTTAAATTGATTTTTGCACACTTGTCAAGACCAAACTTAATGCAGATCTCATTGCTAAAATCGTTGATGACTATTTGGGAGAGAATCGATTCATTCTTAGCAAACACTTTAAGATCATCCATGTAAAACAAATGTGATACTGGTCTTTCATCATTATGGAGCTTATAACCAAAGTCAGCTTGCGATAACTTTGTAGATAGTGGAATCAAACTAATGTAAAGCAGAAGAGATAGCAAGCCTCTTGAAAAATTCCCCTGTTAATTTAAATACTTCTTGTATCTAGAACTTCCTATCCGCTGTGTGCTTTTATTAACATCCTTTTCTAGATGATAATGTAATACTGATAATTTTTTAATCCAATAATTGTAGACCTTATCAATCCCGGAGGCCTTTCAGTTTTCCATGTTCGTATTTCATTGGAAGAGGTTCTTTTCAGAGAATTCGTGAACATGTTCCCCTGTTCCCACGAGTCCATCGGCAGCATCACCTTCACATTGGAGCCATGATCTTTGTAGTTGAATCTTCTTCCTTCTCAGATCGTTGCCCAAAATGTTTGGGCAACGGTTTTTGAGTCAGATTGCGATAGAATCTCTTCACGTCTGTTTCAAACAACCGATTCTGTAAACGGATATCTTCTCTACGTTTGTAACGTCTAATTAGTTGATCCCATGCTTAGGTTTTCTCTTTTAGTTTCTCAGCTACCATTAGCCTTGTTGTTGCATTGTCAGTTTGGTATTTTTATTCAACACGGAGTATTTTTCGTTGAACTTTTGAGGTGAGCGTTGATTTAGAAGATACCTCGGCTAAGAGTGATATTTCATTCCGAGTGTCGGCTACCCGTTTCATAATCCTTGGCTGCCGGCCGCTGGTGTTCTTGGATGGTCCCAAAATTATCTGAGATACAAGGTATCCAATTGCACACACAATGTGATTCATTTCAGTAATATCTACTTCTCTACCTGGGGTCTGTAAAACTTCATTTAAGACAGAATTGTCTGTCTCTATTGCTCTCTTAGCTTCAACATGTTCGTATATTCGTCTCAACAGAGCACGAGATTCAAATGGAAGTAGATGAACTCGTTCTATCTGGTATGGAAGGAAGTTCCGCATCGTGTCCTCACCTGTAGATTGATAGTCAGATGGATTTTCAACACTGACGGATGTTTCACTGGGAAGAGATGAATCTTCGAGAGGACCATCGTTTTCTGGGATTTTAGATGGTTCTAAATGTGCGTCATGTGGATAGTTCGATCGAAGAACATACTCCGTATTTCTCTGAATGTCCTGCTGTGAATTTTCCACTGTTGAGTATGTATCGTCATTGACTTCAGTTTCTTTGAATCGAGAGTAGGTCTCATATCTGGATTTCGCACTCTCCATATCTTGAAAACTCCTATTTCCGAGCTCCCCTTTTTTCGCTTTTGCATAGTAAAAGCACTACATCTCCTCCTTCAATTCATCCCGAGTTCATCGCTGAGGATGGCTTCGAGCTACTGCCGACTCTTGGTACCTGGGACTAACATACGTGACGTGTACGCCAGACATTGACAAGGTGTCATTATCTCGGTTTCTGAGCAGATGTGGGACATTGATATTCAACAAGTCGCGTTAAGAACCATTACATTTCTTGTTCTATCCATTTTGCTATCCATTTTGTTGATTTTAAGGGACGTTTCGCAGAGAGCAAATTCGAGTTCACAGATCACACTTAACCCTCGGGTTTTTTCCTTAACCCATGAGTCATCCGTTACTGCGACCTACTGCCCTCAGGACATCCTCCGCAGTTCCCAGCAAGAGTCCTTCCGATCGCCAGTCGGCATTAATTAACCCTACGGGATTTTCACTGCCTGCTGAAGGCGGCTTCCTTCGCTAGCTAATGCAAGACTTCCACGGACCTCCTTTCTAATCAGAGGTTTGGTTTCGTAACCCAGTAGTAGGCATTGCTGAACATTAACAGGTGCGTCAATATTGGCGTTACTAGTTCGGGGCTTACGCTTGTGAGCACCCCAGTGCAGCTGACTGAACCAACACCCGGAGGCTCCCCGATCATCGGCCTCAAGAAGAAATCTCGCCCGCGCAGGAGAATAGTTAGGAAGAAAGCTGGTGACGTCTACTATAACGAGCTGCGTTCCGTGATTCAGCTAATCGAACTTCGAAATTGAAAAGAAAGAACTTTAGCCCAGAGAGAACTATATAGAAATTGAATATTGGCAATTGCAAAGCCGCGCTTTGGCTTATTATGTTTTAAAATTACGTTTGTGTGTAATTTTAAAGCCTCTCTCAATTGCTCGTTGGTCAGCGTGATCGCTTTCCACGGTGCAACCCCGAGTTCGATTCCCGGCTGAGGCGCATTATATCTGTGCGCTTTCCTTACTAATGTCCCGGAATCTTTTGCTCTGTGACGATGAGAAAGCCCGCCCTAAGGTTATGAAGACCAGTATATACGGTGAAGTGTTAACCACACGAACCCCCATTATCCCATGGCCGAGAGGCTGGGTCACCGCTAGTCGGCCAAGGTCAGTAGCGGGCTGTCGAGCCAAAAAACAGGATCAGGTGTAATTTTTAATTTTATTTTGAGCTTAACTAAACTAAATTCATCTCTTTCATTAACAAATTCTCTTCCTTCTTTTTTACCATTAAACTTCTGAGTGTTATAATTTTACATATGTGTTTGCTTTTGTTGCAACGTAATTCCTTCCAAGCGGCAAAGCAGATATGCTGAACATTCCCGGGCTAGTCGAGCACATAAAATTATAGAAAAGGGAAGCGTACAATATGATAAGCCTCCATGTGTGGGCGGCCGTAACTATCTATTTAATCCCGGGCCGCGTGCTTGAAATCACGCCTAGCAGGGGAGGTAGAAAGGGGTCGAACGACGGTTACACGAACGCAAGGCGGCGCGTGAGTGACGAGTGTTGGAGAGCTGGGGAACTAGGAAATGAACGGAGGATGGAAGTAGTGCCGACGTTTTTGCGGCTTGCTGGACACCCCAACTGCAACGGCGTACGCGAGATGGGTTTCCCGTGGGTTGGATTGGAGGAAGGCCAAACGGGGCGCGCCGATAATTGCAGAGGAAGGGCGCTCAGCTACGAGCGGACGACGAGATAGACAGAAACTTCCAACAGCGAAGGTAATCGTCAACCAACGCATTTAAATATAAACACAAGGCGTAGAATTTCTTTATTATTAGGTTCTAAGAATCGCTAATTGGACATAAATGAACTGTCGAAAAGATACATTATTAAAGCAGTATACGGGATTAGGACGAGTTCAGTGACGATTCCGAAATTCAAGTTCACATAGTCGGTGGGCTGGTGCCATTTAGGATGCATAAAACGGTAATTTTTTTCAATGAAGCTGTGCCCTGCATTCATGGTCATGGGAAAGCATAATGATTAAGGCATTTTCCAATTACTGAATTCGAAAATCCATTTTTCTGTATGCAACGTGCAGTAAAACAAAAAGCAATGCCGGAGGTTTTTTATGTTAATTTTATGAAGGCCAAATCATGGACACTCAGAGTTAGCTGGAAATCAGTATGAACCTAAGAAAGAAACAAACAGTTTTCATGTGCCTTTATGACGAATTAAGTGACGAGTTATTGAAGGCCTTTATTCATTTTTGTTGGGTAGCGTAGAAAGGGACTTGCTAAAAGAAATAAACAATGGCTAAACAATTTGGATTATGTTTTATGTGAAGTGCATGAGAGCTTTTGTAGCGGTGTATCAAATCCCGTCAGAATTGTGTATTAATGGTAAATTTGTTGAACTATTGTACGGTGACGCTAAGCCCATGTGTGGGCTGTCGCCACGAACGATATATCGAGCAACATGATATGTGGGCACATTTGAAAACCGCGCGCCGAGGGAACGTACTATTCCGTGACTACCAGAGAACTGAAAGCGGCGTTATCTGTCGTGACCGTTGGAACGTAGAGCGGCGGGAGCGAGAAGGGTAAGAGACGGAAAAGGGTACGAGACGGGAACGTTGCGCCGGGTGGTGTCGCATGGAGTGATACAAGTTATGGAGAGTGGGGCAACGGACTGAGGAACTGGATGTGAAACGTGCTTTCGTGTGCTGCTGGGCTGGCAAGGCACCTGATCATAACTGTTTGATTTCCTTAAAACACGTTTCCTGGTGATCGGGCGGAGATTATTATTCGGCGAAGACGAGTGGAAGAAAGGACTGGACGGAGGGTGCTGGTGCTGGCGTCATCGTCCGGGGGCCGTTGCGACCTCTGGTGCTGAGGTCGAGGGGCTGGTGTGGAAGCCGCGGGATGGTCGGCCGTCGGGGCGGCCGTCGGGGCGGCTGGCGGCGCTGGCCACATCACCGTCATCGCGCGTCACGGGGGAGTTTGCGAGATTGCGGGCTTGCGGCGCCGCAGTAAAGGCGTTCGCGGCCGACACCGAACCGTCATAAGTACTGAACGGAGACTTTCTTGAAGTTTCACTTTTGATAAGTTATGAAAGCGATTGAACTACAGAGTTGTTACCTCGTAGGCTACGATCGATGGTGGAAGAGAAGGTGTCGTGAATAGGGAAGTGACTACCAGGTGACTCAGAATGTTAATAATGATTTGTGTTTTTTCTTTGTAAATATTAGTTCATTTTCCCGTTTTTGTGTTTTTTAATTGACTTTTTGTTTTGGAGGGGGGCAGGGAAGTCCTTCCATATTAATTGACAGGTCACGAAAGCAGTGTGTGACCTACGTATGAGTTAGTCGAATAATTAAACAATGTTTGTTTTCTCGTAATGCACTCGGGTTTCTTATTTTGGAAGAGCGTGGGTGCAATGCAGAAACGAATTCCGCCCTTAGTCCCCGATTTCCATTGCAGGAAATCAAAATAAAATCTTTCATAATTTGTACGACGACCCAACGGACGATGGACCGCTACTGCCACCTGCTCTCCAGGTATATATAGAAAAGGGGGCGATTGGGACGTCTCAGTACTTTTAGGAAACATGTACTTTTGTGCTTTTTTGTTTTTGTTTTTGAGGGCATAGGAAGCCCTCATGAATTGTTCACTATGGGAATGATATGTTGGATATGTGACATTCGTTCTGACATGCCAGGAGGGTAATACACACACGCGTGAACCTTAGTTAATCATAAAATGTTATTATTTGTTTCTCCAAATGAATTTGTTTCTTTTCTTTGGAAGAACGCGGGCAACGCAAACAAGAATCTCACCCTTTGTCCCCGATTTCTCATTTGAAGGAAATCAAGAAACATTTTTCCTTCTTTGTTCGACGACCCGACCGACAGTGTGGCCCGTGCCGTTACACACGCCGAGGATCCTGGAGGCGAAAGGGTCATCACACGCACATGTATTGGATTCATCGTTTCACGCTCGTCATGAAAGGCAGTGGGTGATCAGCAACGAACGAGACGGCCCCTACCACCTCCCACGGTGGCAAGCGGACGGTGACTTACTTTTGAGAATAAATCGCAATCGATTAATTTTGGGCACGGGGCATACTCTATGTACTGCCATTTGAAATCCGGTTCGGAATTCAAATGGCAGAACACAGAGTGGCGACATGTCGGATTACCAATAAAGCAGAAGCTGTGAGACTCCTTCCCCTGCGAAACTGATGGTGATTGTTGCTTTTGACTCGAGGGGCGTCATTGCGTGCCTTTTCGTTGCACATGTGCCAGCAGTAGCCATTTCCTACTCAGGTACGTCGTGACTTTAGGGAAAAGTCCTGATCTTCCGAAAAGTTTCATTATTCTCCACGACAACGCAAGACCATAGAAAGCAGACGTGTGAGGCGGCTTCTGCAGCACTGCGAATGGAGAGAATTGGAGCACCTGACCCTTCTCCGTCTGAACTTGACCTCACACCAAAGGTAGAGAAACCATTACGTGGTAGGCAGTTTGCCACATGACAGGACATTACAAATATTGTGCAATACCAGATGACCAGATTCACACATGATGAAGAAGGTGAAGCAGATGGCATTTTGCGTCTCCCACATCGTCGGAGCTTGTTGTGAACCTTGAAGAGGACTTCTTTGAGGGCCCTTAGAACGGGTATGTAATGCTTCTCGAAAGCTGTGCACTCGTATGTGCTATAATGCTTTGAAACATGAAGCCAATTCTGTCATTTCAAATACCTTAATAAATATCAGAAACACAATTTTCGGATATTGTGAATTTTCATACACTTAGCTCATTCCTTGTCCTTTTATTCTTTATATTTCCCGGCTGAGGTGGTGCCCCGCTGGTGGGAGAGTCGTGGTTAGGGGGAAACCCCACTAACCGACGGTAGGTCGGCGCCGGATCTCACCATCCAGCGGGGTAAGATCACCGCCATCTCCCGAGAACAAATATGCACTACACTTACGGGACTAATGACCAAAACTGTTGACGCGCCCGGAAACACGAAAAAATCAATCAATCAATCAATCAAGCGTCTGGCTTTGCGGATAAAGCTTATTAACCATACCTGTATTACACCGCCACCAGGACTGTCCGGCTGAAGGTGCAGAAAGCTCTCTGGCAAGTTTATAGCGCGTCCCAGCCAGTTCATCACTATAGTCTCAAGCTCCGTACACGCTGGACTTGATGCCTAGACAGAAAATAACGATTACATTTACATAATTAAGAAAATATCATTTCTAAAGTGTAGTCTTACAGGTATTCAGTGCGAAACCGTTTATTTTGTGGCCAAACACAAATTGTTTCTCTTCAGCGCTACCTTTATGAAATTGCTACTTATGAAGCACTACTGTTCTAGAAACTCTTTTCTTCTTCTTCAAACTCTCTCTTCTCTTTTCTTCACTTGTCCTTTCGCGCCTCCTGTCGCTTCTTCACTTGCCTGAGAACTGTACTAGAACTGAATTTCACGAAAGATGGTCTATAGGTATTGATAAAAGAAACGAGGAGAGGGTGAACGACATAACAACGTGGGTATACTATACATAATTGCCCAAATTGATTGTGTCTGGTATATTAAAACTAAACAACATTTCAACCATATTACTTCACGAAAGCCAGCCGTCCCTGATTTTAAGGGACCTTCCCTTATTTGAAAGAAATGTCCCGCATCCCGTAACATTCTTTCCCAGGACCCTATTTCAAAGCTGCGTCCTTCCTTTGACGATATCCATGTCTGAAAACCACCTCTACACCGCAGAGGCAGAAATAGTGAGCTTATCAGAGGTGCAATATGGCGTAGATTAAAGCATACTTTCGTAACATGGCATTCTTTCATTAACTTATGAGCCGTGTGCTGTGTGGCCATTTGTGTTGGATAATTGATTCAAGATGAGTATCAAATGTGAAGTAAGAGATTCGGTAAGCAAGAATCCCCAAAGAAACCCTTACCTCTTTCTTTTATTCGTAAACGTTATGCTCTCATCTATTAGAAATAGAAGAACAGTTCTGTTTGCTAATGACACGAATATTCTTTGCAAAAAAGAAACAGTAAATAGTAGATAAATTGGAAAACGATTATTCAAATATCTTCATTCCCGAAACAGCTGAAGGAAAACATAAACAGAGTGAAGTTACATTTATGTCCAGAAGCAAAACAAGGGGTCATTTCTGAACTGGCTCAAATAATTAGGAAACAACGAAAAACTTGATGGAGATGGAGGGGGGTCATTGTTCCAGAAGCCGAGGTGCGAAACTTGTTACAGACGTATTTATTCTTTTAGAATTATACAGTCCAAACGCTAACTAATAGATTAGATATTTGTTATTAGCAATCGTTCGGATAGAGCGGGAAAAAGGCAGCAACGTCATGGCGTAATCGTTCCCGAACCACCAGGTGAATGGAAGTCGTGACGTGAAAATCGTTGGCGAAGGGGTCCCGCGTCTCCCCCTCACTCAGTCGGCAGCAAATCTTTTGGGTTGCTGTTGTATTCGAATATTAAGCAGTGTGTTGTCACATCGTGGTTCGCCCGAACTCGTACTAGGCGGTTCCTTTTTTTTAATTTCTTCCCGTTCGGCAGTTTTGCCTTTCAGGGGTTTGCACATTTTTATTTGTAATTCATAACGTTTGGGCATTCACATTTGAGCATACAACCTCTCACTCTTGTATCTTACTACTAGTTAATTTACAGGATTTAATACTTATATTTCTAATACAACTAAACAATTTGACATACAATACACAAATTTTACATACATTATACATTCTTAAATCTAGATACACTCTATACATACATTGGGATGAAGATTTACATATTTAATACATATTAATATACTGATTTTTTTATGGGGGTTTAAACATGTCTTTGGGATATCGCGAGCGAATTCTTTTGGGATTGTTTTCAGTTTTTCCCATTGTGAATTTTGTACTGCAAGGAGAGGATGAAAGAAGAGTAAAAAATTTGTTACGGTTTTTTCTTATATGTTCAATTAGGGGTTCTATTTGAAGTTCCCTTTGAATATGTGTATTTGATATGAACCAAGGGGCCTTTGCACATTTTCGTAAAAATTTGTTCTGTTCTATTTGAAGTTTTTCAATGTTGATTTTAGCTGTGTTATTCCAGACCGGACAGGCATATGTGAGTGATGGTCTAATAATAGATTTAAATATTAAGATAGCACATTCCAAATTTAAGGCTGAGCGGAAGTTAATTAATGGGTATAGTTTTGATATTTTGGCGTATGTTGCATTGTTATTACTTCGATGTGCTTTTTCCAAGTTAACTTGCTATCAATATGAACTCCAAGGTATTTTACTGGTGTATCGGATGGAAGCCATGGGATTATAGTGCTATTAGGCGGTTCGTGGTTTCTTTTTAAGCGAGCCACTGGGCTCCGTGTCGCCCGCGAGTTCACGAAACCAACTCAGCGTTTAGTGGTCTTTAAAAGTTACATAGGCAATTTGGTTCTACTGAAGTGCAGTGAAACCAAATTGTGTCGAAGACAACCCATTTGAGCCAGAGATCGCCATCTCATGCAGCAGCGACGAGGCCTTCACGTTTTTATGGAGCCTATCGCTCAGGTGCTAACTTCATCATTGCGGTGAGATAACTCTTTCTGATAAACTATTTATTTATTTAGTCAAAAACAGTCAAAAACTGAATGTGACGTATGGGGGAGAAAATCATCTGCGCACGCTTTCTTGAATTTCAGAATCCCTTCCCAACAATTTAACTTCTAATAGTTGAAGGATGAAAATAATAATAATAATAACAAATTTAAAAAAGCGAGAGATTAACATTTCAAGAAATAGATATTTTCGTTGCCAAATTATAGAAAACTTATTTTTAACGGAAAAGGAACGAATGGATTTTATTTTTCTGTATTGTTAACAAAATAGAAACTGACCCTAAGCTCTACTACCACTACAAGCAAAAGGAAAGTTCAACAAAACGTGCGCATAGTGAAGCTACTTTTACGTTCAGAAGCAAATCAAGGGGCCATCTCAGCATTTGCTCAATGGATCAGGGAAACTGGACAAAAACCCGATCGAGATGGGGGTCTTTGACCCGGAAGTACATTATTTGTTACAGGGATATTGAGTCTTTTTTTATTTATACAATGCAAATGTAAACTAATTCATTACACTATATCTTGGTTTTGTTAAAGTAAACATTATTTTTCTTTTTGACGATCAGTATAGTCTCTAATTGTATAGAAACAGTTTTGCAGCAGAAAAAAAAACTTTTAACTTAAAGTAAATAAACTGAGGTTGTCTGGGATCAAATCTCTATTTCTGCTTAAGATCTTTTCGATCGCGTAGCGATCATCGTCAGAGCTTGTAGCTGCTGGGCGGAAAACGAAGTTCTGCCAAGTTCTTGTGTACCAATTTTAATTGTTTAATTTCATCTGGCAATGCGTTGTAAAGTAACGTACATGTATTGTATGTGGATTTCTTGTAGTGAGCTGTTGATACTGACACTTGATGAACATGATTTCTACGTCGAGTGTTGTAACTATAAATATCAGTATTACATATAAGTTCCCACCGTTCAGTAAATCAGTTTTGACAAATACTACAGACTCATAAATAAATAGGCAAGACAATGGTAAGATTCCAAGCTCGATGAAAAGAGGCTTGCACGGATCACGTGGATGGGATTTTTTCATTATTCGGATAATTTTCTTTTGCAATCTAAGTGTCTGGGAACTAAAGGATGAGCTTCCCCAGAATATTATGCCATATCTCAGAGAGCAGTGATAACTATGAGCAGTGTAGTATGCGTCAAGCAGCAATGTGGGCATCTTTCGCCGGCAACATCACTCATATGACTTTGATTTGTATCCAGAGTATTTTCAGCAACAGTATTGTTATTTACCTAACAAGGGTGCGAAACAGGTGTTCTAGTCGAGACGCACGAGTCAAGTACGCTCGGGCGACGGAGACGAGAGCGGGAACCTCACGTCCGTGTTGCGGACACTGTAGAAAAATAGTAATTTTTAAACATGCCGTGGGCGAAACGTACTGCCCATTATGTTGACGGAGCTGACTAGAATAAATTATAGTGTTTATTGGAGCAAGGTCTCTCTCTCTCTCTCTCTCTCTCTCTCTCTCTCTCATATGTATATCGCTCTCTATCTTTACCTCTCTTTCATTGAACCTATTTGATACCTCTACACTCCAGAAACCTGCGATCGAGAAATTTTGAATCTGTGGAATCTCGGAATAATTCCTTTTAAGTCCCACGGACCTTGGGGCATAATTAAACAATTGTTAAAACTAGTGATGGGTCGATACCTGAATTTCTCGATACTCGATACTCGATACCGTTACCTGTCTGAGAGCTTCGATACTCGATACTCGATACCATACTACTTTAAAGGCTCAGCAGCAAAAGTGGTTCAATCAGAATTGGAAGGATATATTTTGTTCTTCACACATGC
Organism: Teleogryllus occipitalis; assembly: GCA_011170035.1. Classification (NCBI taxonomy): domain Eukaryota; kingdom Metazoa; phylum Arthropoda; class Insecta; order Orthoptera; family Gryllidae; genus Teleogryllus; species Teleogryllus occipitalis. The sequence continues at coordinate 28,148 of BLKR01007495.1, forward strand.
ATACATGTACTATTTTAATTTAAAAACTATTGAGATGAACATATATTTTTTAAAGTTTTGAAAGATTCTTATTAAGGAAAACTAACATTCTAACTCTTTCTGGGTCTATTCTATTTCTTTTTTTTTTGTCACATATCAATCCAGCTGTACTGGAAAGTCTCTCCGAAAACACTGTAGCTGATGGAATGCACAAGTATCGAACAGCACTTTTTCTCAAATTGGGGAGAATAACTTTGTTTTTCCAGTAAGATAGTACATTTGCATCAGAAGGAAGAAGTCCTCATATTTAATTCATCTTCTTGTGCTGTGGTTTCGTATTCACAGCCTGATATTTCGTGGTCACTCAGAATATTCCTATAAGGAGACCACATGTCATTGCATTTTCGGGGGTTTAGTAGTTGATGTCTATAAAATAGATTAAATGTATTAAAATTTTGATCAATAAATGCTTGTTTAATTTGAAATTTCTAATGTAAATAATGAAAATGAGTTATTCGGAATCTTGTAGAATGATTTAATTTTATAAACTACTGAAATATCGAAGAATCGAAATCATGATTAAAGGGTTATTATTTTATTGTGAGTATGGTGTACCTAGGTTCAAGATGTTTAATTAATTCCTTGAATCTATTGCCCTCAATAATACTGATCGATTGATTATCTTTGCGGATAATGTAAGCAAATTTTCTTGTTATTGCTTTTGAATGGTTGTCTCATGATTTAAATTTGTTCTTTGTTGCCAAAAAATCAATGAGTGTTAGTTGATTTGTGTTGAAACTTGATGATCTTGACAGAACTGGCCATGGGTCATTAACTTCTACCACTTTACTTGTACGATCTGCGATGACTCCAACATCCGGTGCAACATTAGTTGGCTTGGCTCTCTTGTGTTCGGTGGAACTGAATACTACCCTGTGTATAGATGTAACATGTTTTTTTAATTACTAGTCTTGTGTGATTTTCCACTAGGCGAAAATGTTTTTTTTACATATTCTACAATTAGCACGATTGTTATCTTTTGAGACCTCTTCAAAATAATTCAAAACTTCACTCTTTTTATTTATGGAATGCACTAATCTAGTCGTTTTCCGATCACTTTAAAATGCAGAACAGAACTCAAGAGCTCCGTGAGATGCCTCCGCGGTGGGCTGAGGAGGGGAATATCCGGGGAAGAAACGCTGTCATCGAGCATTGCTTATCGTGTCTGTCGTCACTAGACTGCCGGGAGCTCACCAGGAAGAGTTTCCCAAAGCTGAATTGGTCACGAATTGCATGCTATCTCAAGAATTCCAAGAATTGGTCACGAATTGCATTTTCCCCCCAAAAATTTAAGTAGTATATGACTTAGTGTAGGGATCACAAAATTTTGAAAATGTGCACACGATTCACTTTTCCCCATAGCACGTCATACGCAGTTTTAACTGTTTTTATTGGCGTAAAATAAATTTTAAAAAAATAAAGAGATGGTGACAGGCGCGAGTGGGATAAAGAGCGGGGCACGGCGCTCGGACATCGTAGCGTTGGGTAATTTTAACAACTGTAAGTGAATCCGGACAGACGGACACTTCCTTTTGCTAACAGAAGAAAAATAGGAGAAAGAGGAATGTAAAAAAGACAATTCTTCCGTAAAATCAGAAGAGATGAGGACTGGCAAAAATAATAAAAGTGTTGAAAAAGTATCGAGTCATTTTCCGGAAGTATTGATCGCTATCGATACCACCCGAGTATCGAGGGTATCGAGGTATCGAAAGTATCGAGGACCCATCCCTAGTTAAAACGTATATTATTTTCCTTTTTGATACTTAGTATAACTGTAACTGTACATAAACAGTTGTGCCGCAGAAAAGATTTTACATGGTACTTAAACTGGAGTATTGATTGTAAATATTTAATGTCATCTGCCAGTGGGTTGTAAAATAATGAACACGTTGTGTATGTGTATTCCTAGCTTTATAAAGAAATGCTGACAAGAACTACGTGGGTGGTATTTACTTATTATCTGTACAAGCTTCCGCAAAGAAACACTCGCGTGGCTCGTACGACATGGCTTTGCTGATGCGAATTCTGGCATGATGAATAGTATTTAGAGATCGTTACGTTGAAGGTGACGCTGAGCCCGTAAAAGGCTGCCTTAGTCCAAAAGAAATTGATCGAAGTCTGATCCAAGTCCAAAACCTATTATATTACGAATCTGTCCTATACAATCGTAAGAGACGCACACGATCGGCACCACCATGAGGTACGACTAAGGTTTAATGGTGATACACATCGACTCTGTAGGTTGAGGGCATATTTTCGCCATGTCAGGCTTTTGTCGAACGCCACACCGAGAAAGGAAGCTGCGTCAGCAAATGGGAGTTGGTGGCCTCCATGGAACAGATCTGGGTGATCATGGGGTTGATATATACTGTAGAAGTGGGTGCACTGGGATTTTCAGGTGGAGAACTTAGATCCAGTTTTTTCGCTCCATTCATTCAGTCTATTCAGGACGAGTTGCTTTTGAATGACGTTCATGCTATTGGATAAGCAGAAAATGGTAAATTCATCAACAAAAAGTAACAGGTTCTCATACGACTGTCGCTATGTCGCTGATTGCAATGGCAAACAGGGGCGTTCAAAATGATCCTTGGGGATCTCCTTTTTTCAAAGAGACTGGAAGATAATTTTCCGTGAACGCGAACTCGAAAGGATCTTGAAGATCGCAGGTGCACAAGGAACAAAGGGAGCTGTCCCCTAAGTCCCCAAGAGTGTAAAGTGCGAAGTATGCCGTGCCTTCAGGCCATGTCATACTTCATGTCAAGTCTCGCCATGTAAAATAAAGCATTAACTAACTATGTCATTGACCTTCTCACTGTAAAGGAAGACGCCTATATGGTGATGCAATACGAACGAAGAGAATATCTGCGAAGCAACAGTGACCAACTGATCCAAAGTAGATCAATGCTTCCTGAAGCCACTCTGAATTGGTATTAAGGACAGAAGGTACGTTTCCATGCGAATTTTTGCTGTAAACTCATGATTACTTAACAGAAATTATCTCGATTTCTATTAAATATAAATTTTTCAAATTTACCTGACCGACAAATATATTTATCCTGAAGAAGCTATCAAATTTTGAATGCTCTCAAACACATTGTAACAATACAGCTGGGTGTTAAACAAATACATGCACAATTGTATCTACAATTGCATTAGATATTAGGCGAATTTTTGGTGAATTAGGTGGTCTTTAGGTGACTTTTTCTGGTAGAGTTCAAGAGACAATATTTTGAAACTTTCAAGGAATAAAGAACACATAATTTGAGATCGTAGAGCTAAGTTTTTTGCATAACAAATGGAAAATAAATTGTTACATTTGTTTAAAGTTTAATGATAGAATTGTATCCCCTCTTTTTATTTTTTATTGGTTTTCAAAATGTAAGTATTAAAATAATAGTAGCTATAATAATAGTAGCTCTAATAATACAAGTAAATAACAAGTAATTTACTAAAAAAATCATCTATGTATTTGTATTAACATAGAAGAAAATTGTACCAGATTATTGAAAAATCATGTTTTGAGAAAAGGCTAAGTTAAAAAAGGATGTGGTATAATCTTGACTTAAAACATCCCAAATGCTTATTCATCCTCATTTTTTTTAAATTTAAGGTCGGACCAACATCTACGTCATTAGTGACCACAATTGGAGTTAACGTTATGTTAACTGTGAAGATGGTGATGATAAGGGGTGAAAAGAAAGGACGAACACAAATACAACCATGCCCGAGGCGGGACTCGAGCCCGCGACCGTTCGGTACTAGATCGCTACGACACTACTGCCTTAGCGATGTCGGCCACCGGATCGGCTCAACTTAATTTATTTTCTCTTCATCCTCTAGTTTCCTTTTAACAACTGTCTTTCTCATTCTTGCTTCTTTGGATCTGCTTTCAACTTTCATTTCTGCTTTTCGCACCCGCAATGGATCTATTAGATGAAGTTATGATATAGTGTTCTGTCCTGGATTAATTCCCCGTTCTTCAAAAACGTTTGTTATGCCATGACATCTATGATTAAATCATAGTACTGCATCAAATACACCATTTTTTAATACTTTTAGTCCAACAAATATAGTTTTTGGAACACTTTGTCAAATGCAGTAGTAGAAGCTCTCATTTGGATTTTGAGTTTGGCCATGGAGACACATGGACACTTGGTTTTCATCACTCACATCTCTGTAAGTGGGCTTAATTGCTGTCATTCAAGTATTTTAGGAAGCTTTTATGGTCATAAGACACTCCAGTAATCATACATTTTTTTGAATCCGCACCATAATTATTTTCCCTCTGGGCACAGTCTATGTACTGGATTATCATTTACGGATAGTTTATGAAAAAAGGTAGCCCACACTTCCTTTTTCATAAGCTTTTCATTCCCAGTGCCAGCATTTCTTCAAACTGCCATATCATAATATTGTTTTGCAACATATTTATTTGTGCATCTGTCAGTCGACCCTTTCCGGATAAGGGTTTTCCATCCCATTTTTTCACCTTTGTGATCATGTCTAAGTTTCCTTAGACTTGTGCCCATTCTTTTTTGTACATGACCACAGCATTCTATTTTTTACTTCACTGTCCCCATAAACATTTGCTTCTTTCATTTTTTGGAAAGCTTTTGCATCCTAATCACCCAAGTATTGAAGATACCCCTTTTTTCCACGGACGTCTGGAAAATTTTTAAAACACCTTTACTTTCCATTCCTTCACTAGAGCCTTGATAATTCTTTATACAACGATGATCTGCATCATTCTTTCTTGTTGCACACACATGACATTTACTAAGTGCCAGTGACTGTTCAGTGATGTGTGGCCCCGTTTGTGCCACGTTCCATCAAAAGCTGCAGTATTACCACTATCATTGTCATTCAATGAAACAGATTTTTGCACTGCCTTCACTGACTGTTCTTCAACATTTCCTACATGTGACAAAATAATGTTTGTGTAACATGAAACTTTTGGGGCGATAGAGATAAATTCATAATTCCACAAAACGTTTCTGCACTCTTTCTTACTATGCCTATACATCTCATAGCATAACTAAGTCTTAGATTGTCTTCATATCCCCCTGTGGATTTTTGTGAAGACATGGCATTGTTTTTGACGTGGCATTTTGTATACATGATGCACATTTTTGTAGCAATAGAATGTTTAAAAAAAGGCATTCAGTACTATCACAATTCTTGTATTTAGCACAACTTTTCAATAATTGTGATAACACAATAACATCTATAAAAACATATTCACTACTACCACTTTTTACACGAAAGTTGTCACCTTCGTTTTTCGAATACACAAGTTTCTTGCGAAATGCACTTGGTGGACTGGCACGAGATGATGATTCAGTCACACCCGAAGTACTTGAGGCCACTAAATTGTTTTCTTCCTTTTCCAAATGAACTGATTTCCACGGAATTTTCTTTTATGGAAAGTATTTCGCCGTGGCTTTTAAATTCACCAACTACCACTACTACACTGAAAAACGTGACTGCACTGGTTCTAAAACTCGCTTCACAGTAACAACAACCAAAAGTGCTTCCCTCAAAATACACTTGAAAACAATGTACAATTTCCGTGGCTACCTCACAAGAATGCTAACTGCATGCTACGAAAAGACTAGAAACACTGCAGTGTGAAAATCAACGCGCCAATTCAAAATAACAAGAACACAGCAGATGTGCACAAGAAAAGTGGCGTGGCACCATGAAAAGGAGGCGCGGCCCATTTTGAAATGGCTGCTAAAAGCACAGGAATCCAGGAAAATTTTAAAAGTATCTTATTCAAAAAAGTCCAAATTTTTTAAAGAAAAAACAAAAACAAAAATTGATATTTTTGTTGAATAGATCTACCCCTCTGTGGTTGCAATGCCGTTTATTGCAATGACAAACAGAGTGGCGTTCAAAATTGACCCATGGGAACTCCATTTTCTGCAGGGTAACTGGAAGATAATTTTCCGCCAACGCGGACTCGACAGGATCTTGGAGAGAGGAAGTTCACCAGGAACAACGGGAGCCGTCTCCTAAGCCCTCAAGAGTGCAAAGTGCGAAGTATGCCGCGCCTCCAGGTTATGTCATAAGCCTTCTCAGTGCCAAAGAAGACGGCTACAAGGTGATGTCCTAATAAAAACGAAGTGGATATCTGCAAAGCAAGAGTGGCCAAAGTAGACTAATGCTTCCTGAAGCCACACTGGATTGGTGTTAAAATGTTTATTTGCTCCAGGAGACAGACCAGATGATGGTTAACTATTCGATCCAAAAGCTTATAAATGCAGCTAGTAAGCTCAATCGGTCGATAACTCGAGGGAATCTTTCGGTCCTTCCTTAGGAATTGGAATTACTATAGCCTTGTGCCAGGTGTCAATAATGATGTGTTCGTTCCAAATGCGGTTGAAGAGATTAAGGAGGAAAGGAATCGCGCCCTTTCAGGTAGTCGACTTTCATAATTCATCAATTTTGGGGTCAGAGTGAACATCTAAAACACTAATAATTCTTGAAAGCCTAATTAGGCAGATGGTCATTCTTTTTATAGTTCTTCAGCACTTCAATCAGACTGACCGCACTCAATTCGTTAGTGCATGGATAGGTAACGCGCGCCCTCATACTTACAACTGATTTTAGAACTGTGTAAATAGAGTGCCCACGTTTTTCATTGTTATATTTTATAGAAAATTGAATAAGGAATAAACCTATATTTTTTCAAATTTTCATTTCATCGAGTTTATATAGACATTTTCATTTTTTTTTTAAATTACGTTTTTAAATTAAATATTTATATTTTTAAAAATTAATTTAGAGGAATAAAACACATATTTCAAAGTATTAAATTAAACAAACTAGGAATTTTTATACTAAATACATTCGGAGCAATAATCGATCGTATTTTGTGAAGTAAGCGTATATTCCAATATTTAATATAGGTATAACTACACAAATAATCACGTTTCAGGTAAATAAAAAAAGTGTTTCAATTTTTCTTTCATAATTCCTGGATAATTTCATAAAGTCCTGGAGCAGAGTCTTTCAAAAGAGCATGTGCAGACAATAATTCCTCCATAGAGAAGGGGGAGTTATAGTTTTCTTGTACGCCACTTGAAAAATCTAGTGCTCTTTTTCCCATATCCTGTTATAATTGAGAAACCCTGCAGAAAGTTCCGAAAACTGGAGTCGTTCTCATAATAATGAGAAGCCAGTTACTCTGCTTTATCTTCAGGGAAGGTGATCAGATTTCCGTTCACCAGCAACCCTGAAACGTTCGGAGGGGGAAGTGTTCCCTATATTTGACGGACCTTTCGCCATACCTCTTTAAAAGGAGCACGGCAAGAAGTATACAAGGAGAAAAGTAGGCTCTCCAAGATGTCGTTTTGCTTTGGCGTGTGACCATTGTGGCCTTGGCTGTACACCTCTTATATAAGATAAAATTTTTAATTGTATGGAGCTTCTTGAACCTAGAGAACGCTTGTTTCCGCTCACGGACACGGTGGCGCAGTCGTCGTTCCACCTGGGTACAGGAGGACGTCACGGTCTGCCCATCGTTCTCGGTAAGGCCGTGTTTGCGGCGTTGAGAACGGATTCGGTGAAGTGAACAGACATAAAATTGATGTCGTTGGGACACTGATCTAGTATGTGCAGTTCTTCACCGTATATGGCCCAGTCTGCGTGCTGGATTGACTACTAGGGTGGACGGACGTCATCAAGATCGGGCACATCTAAGTGTACTAGGACTGGAAAATGACCGCTTTTATGGAGGTCCTCTAGGACTGTCGATGGTACAAACAAGTTAAAATGGACTGCAGAAAGAGATATCGATATGGAAAAAGTTGTTCGATGTCGAGAAGAAATGAGTGGCTCGGTCATTGTTCAGAGGAATCGAGTTCATCCTGTCTACAACATTTTCGAGAAGGACATCTCTCTGGCCATAACTCGCTGTACCTCAGACGGGACTATTAGCAGTTACGTCCCCGAGAATGAGGAAAAGTGGGAGCAGTTGAGAGAAGAGAGTCACAAGGTCTTCTTGCGACACGGCTTGTCCAGGAAGGCTTTGTCCTAGACGTTGCAAATGATTATCGAGATAGTAAGAACATTTATACGGAC
>BLKR01007496.1:0-36270 GCA_011170035.1 Teleogryllus occipitalis
CCACCACATATGTTCGACATAAACGTGCAATATCCCCTCACAGGCGGCAGGTGGCAGCACTAATAGTGGAGGGTATATAAAGCGTGTCGGTTGGAAGAGGAAAACAGTGCAGTAGTTGTCGCAATGCAGAAACGCAGCGATGTATCGCACGTCCAGCATGATTATTGGCTTTCGGGCGAAAGGATTTCAGACACGGCTAAGAATGTAGAGTTCGTGTGCCACCACCGTTCTTAAAGTACTCTGTGGATGGCAAAGTGACGATATCCACAACCGGTGCCGAGTAAAGTGTGGGCCATAGGTGACTGGGGCAAACGGAGGATGTCAGCCAATTTTTTTATCCGTTCCTAAAAAAACAGTCAGTGAAAAACCATTGACAATTGTTGAAAACTCACCATAGATAAACCGGCTGGGGAGCCGAGGTGAGGCCGTTGCAATATGTTTATCTTTCTTTATGTTTATTTAAATAATGTAAATTTTGTAATGTTTGTTGTGTGTACGTGGTTCATTAGAGCTAATATCAGTTTATGAAATATGTTTTTTATTTAACAGGAAAATCACGATCGGTTTGCGTATTACATTCCGTCGAATCCATCTAGGTAATCTGTAACGTTGGTGAGGTGTTCAAATCACGTATGTTTATACAGAGTCGCTTAAATGTGAGCGAAGCAGGACGAGGAAAAGAAGGGAACTTACTTTCCCATGGTATATAGATGGCTGCTGTGTTCTGACGTGAATCGAATGAAAAATGTAACTAGTGGCAGATATCGCATTGTGGAAACCGACAGACTACTACTAATACTACTATTAATTATTCTATTTCAAATTTCCTTGTGGGGTGTAGTAAATGTAAAAAGTCGAATACATGTATTGTGTGTAAAAATTATTAAAAATATGTGTACTATAGATATCCGTATTTTATTGCATATTTTCGAAGTTTTTACTGCATAAATGCATACATATTTAATAGATTTTTAGGGCATATAAATACGGTCCCACGACAAAACTTATACAGTCTGAGTCACATCATGAGGAGAAAAATCACCAGTGTTCTTCCTCAATTAGATGAACAAAAGAGTCTAAAGCGATTTTGTCGTGAAAAACTTCGTTTCTGTACAGAAGTTTTATTTAACGATTTATCTTTTTCTACCGCATCCAAGAGGTTGAGCGTGTAGTGAGATGAAAGTCGCAGTACGCGATATTTTTAAGTTGTCGAAGAAAAGACAACGTTTTACTTTCTCTTCTTTCCACGTACGTGGAACAGTATATACAATATTGTAATAATGCGACATTCTTGACTTCAACATTCCTTAGATCATGGCAAAAATGTAAATTTACTTGTTATAACGACAGGTATATAAAAAACATCTGCACAATTTGGTGAATTCGTTACAATATGTAAATTCTAATAAATAAATGTAAAATAAAATAAAAAATCATGTTTTATACGACGTTATAGCAGCACATTTTAATATATAATATCATTTGGCCCTGTTGATGAGTATGTAAATTACTTGTTAAATATTTGAAAGAATATGCCTACTAGAAGAAAATTTTAATTCTAAGAAGGGGCAATGCAACATGGTGTGCTGACTTGAATCATTGTTCACTAAACAAAATCTCCTTTTAGGTTTTTTAAGATGCCTCAAAATATATTTAAAACTGCTTGCCAATGTCACTAATTGAGAGTACTTGGAATTGCACCACAATCTTGCAGTGATCATGCAGTAGTCAGTGTTCCTGCGCACCTGCAGGCGAAGAGTGTTATGACTATCGAATATCCTATCTTCTTAGTAAAATAGGTATAGGTAGAAAGGATATTGATGGAACATTAATTGGAAATTCTTCATTGTTTAAAGCAAATAGTTAAAAGTCACTGCTGAAGACTAGAAATACATCCATAATTCGAAGTTGTGCTGTAAACAATGTCGGTAATAGCAAACTTTCAATTGGACGTACTCAATGGGCTTAGTATTTACTCGTAATGGTACGTCACCTCCCCTGAAAACAATGCGTCTAAAACACTTGCCCCAGTAATAAAAACTCCATCCTGTTAGGTGCTCGAACCGCCGAGTTAACTTGCGTGTTTGTTCATACTTCCAAAGCCAACATCGTCTAATTACGTAGCCGGGAGCCCAGGACACACACGAACTCCATTTCATATACTTTCCGCCTCTGCAAATGCAGATGCTCCGTAAAAAGCTCGTGGAGAGAGGGCTGGGGCGAGAGGGGGGGCAGGGTCTCCAGGGCAAGAAGTCTGCTCTCAAGTGCCCGGGGTGGGGGGCGCGATCGGCCCGATACGCCGAGGGCCCTCGCGCAGACAGCTGACTGACGAACGGCGCAATTTGGGCGGCAGCCGCGAGGAGCCGGCGACGGGGCTGGTGACGGGGCGGGACGGGGGCAGGGATGGAGGTGGAGGCGTCGGTGGGGGCGGGGGCGACGGCGGCAGCGGGGGTGACGGAGGCAGGGACGGAGGTGGAGGCGGCAGCGCGGACGGCGGCGGGGGCGGGGGCGGGGCGGGACGGGGGCTGCGGTGGAGGTGGAGGCGGTGGCTGGAGCGGCGGCGGGGGCGGCGGCGGGCGGCGACGGGGGCGGCGATGGGGCGGGTCGGGTGTTGCGGCGGGGGTGACGGGGGCAGGGCGGAGGTGGAGGCGGCGGCGGGGACGACGGCGCGGTCGGCGGCGGGGGCGGCGGCGAGGGAGGCGGCGGAAGCGACGGCGTCGGCAGGTGCGGGGGCGGCGACGGAGGCAGCGACTAGCCGGCAACGGAGGCGGTGGCGAGAGCGGCGGCGGCGGGGGCGGCGGCGTGGGCCGGCGACTGAGGCGGCTGGAGATGCCGCAGGCGATAGCAAAGCACAGACACGATGGCACGCAGCCCAGCGACAGAGCGACATTGTCAAACAGGGAAGGCGAGTCGTGTTCATTAAAATTAGCTCTCAAACGCAAATGCTGGTGCTACTTTTATCACATGGAAGGGAGATTGGCGGATCTAAATGTCTTCAATGCATTCGTTACTCTTTTATAGTGGATCTGAATATTTATTTTTGTCATTTTTTCGAGTACTTTTTTGCAGTTCATAATTAGAGTACATTATATTATTTATGTTTAATAGTTTAATTCAAGCAAATTTTGTGCATTTACGGTGGAGATTAAGTCTCGGAATATCCAACCTCTAATAAAATTTGTTATTTCTGTTAACTAAGAACGTAGTGAAAAGGAATAATTACGAAAATTATTGATAAATAGCTACTGAATGATTATTTTTAATCAAAACGAATTGCGTGCTATATTAGAGGTAATGCGCTTCAGGCTCCAGGCTTTAGAAAGGTCATTTTGGGTCAAGATGGTCTTCACAAAATTACACAAGTCTCTTACTTGCCTAAATTCTATGACTGAACGTGTGAAAGTGCAATGAAAAACATTGTAACAAAACGCAACTCAAAAGATGTGGATGCCGGAACAAAATAACATCTCTTTTTTCTAGAGCGAATCATTTTTTCCTAATCTCTCATCTACCCTCACTTGCAGCAATTCATTGTCACAGAAATTGGATAATAATGGAAGAAGTTGAAGCTAGACGGCAATGGCGCCATAGTAATTTATACAGCTAGTTTATAATGTTGATCTTTATTGCATAAGTACATCTTTGGAAACGGAGCAACGTTAGGAGTACGGTTAGGTTAAATTTGTACGAATGCAAGAAAGCAACATTATAAACGAATTGCATACACTATTATATTTTGTATAACACCATTATACATTTTTAAGAGAATCAAACTTAATTTTGCGAAACAATTTTTTTGTGACGTGTCGGGTATTTGACATCTGTGTGAGAAAGTGGTCCGCTGTCCCATTCACCGCTACCATCCCAAGCTTCTCTTGTGATTGGCTGAATGCGTGATGACGCTATCATCCTTGCCGTAAAATCTAATGTCATCATTACTGCCGTAAAATGCCCTTTTATAAACTATATCTTGCGACAGAAAATGTTTATAATGCTGGTTTACAAAAAAAGCGTTTACGAAGTCCTGGCTGCGAAAGAACAAAGCAAAGGATCCACAAGGCAAATAATATTTTCTTTCGAACAGGAAGAAAACTTCTGAATGATTTATTACAGACAAGAATGCGAAAATGCTTTTAATCTTAGGTAAACTACCTCTACTACACCATTATTCGTTTATTCACTACTAATGGTTTATGTCAGTCATTAAGGAAAAAATATTGAATCCTTACTTGTTGTATCCGATATACCATTGATTTTGTTATATGGAAGACTGAAAATAAGCAAAGGATCAAAAATATGCAAATTCTTGTCAGTGTGCATCATCAAGTACCCAAAGGGAATAATAAGATTTCCAAATTTAGACTGTGAAAATTGGACAAAGACACATAGTACTAATCACGCCAATTAAATTATCGACTTAGGTTGCTAAACAACTCATGTAACTGCAGTTCCTCTAACCGGGAAGCCCTAAGATTCAAGTCCCGACGATGGTAGGATTTGCAACACAAGCTTCATAGCTAGGTCAAAGTCAGCCGCTGCCTGGTGGAGAATTCTAGTGACCGACTGCTCTGATCGGTAGTTTAGCGTGGTTTCTCCGAGCGAATGCTGGAACAGAACCCTGACACACGGGTCACGGACCGCGTGCAATTTTTCCTTCCACTTCCTTGCGTTTTCCTGTCCCTCTACTTTCACATACTTTCATGCACTACAATGTTGCTCGTATTCGGACCCCAGTCGGAAGCTTAGAGCTTGTCCCGACTGGGTCGGTGTTCCACTGGTGGGAGATGAGTGGTTGGGGAAAACTCCGCAAGCCGACGTAGGTTGGCACCGAATCTCTTCATCCAGTAAGAGAAGATCACTACCACAACCCCGATAAAAATATGCACTACACTTACGGGTTCAATGATCTGAGCCGTTAACGCGACCGGAATCACTAACCAATCAATCAATCAAATCCATGAAATTCATCCATCCCCGGTAGCAAGAGGGCAGTGGATGAGTTTTTTTTTCACGTTTTTATTATTCTGATTATTATACATGGTTCAGTTTAACATAACAAACTTTTTCACATGTTTTGATGCTTACTATTATAAAATTCGAAGCAAAGTCCTGGAAATTAATTGGATCTCGTATTAGACAATTAAAAGGGCGTTTGGAGAGGGGGATGTCGTTCCAACAGAACAAGAGGCATTGAAAGGTGTCAAGAGTACATTACGATACTTAGAGGCAGAGGACAACGCAGAATCAAGTATGGAGAGAGTACAAACTCTGGAGAACGATCTAATGAAACATGTACGATGCAAACAATTGAAAATAATTAATTTAAAATACATACAAATAAAGATATTGAAATTTTCAGTTCGTGCTGTTAACGTATTTTACTGTATCTTTAGATTAATAAAATCAATAATTGTGGGAAATTCTATTTAGTTTTGACATCATCGGATAAAGTGAACCAAAAACTCTTAGTCCCCAGAAGTTCACTATAACCAGAGTCGCCTGAACTCCTTTACAACTATCTTGTTTAGGGAGAGGTGAGGCGCGCTGAGCACCTCGGAAAGAATCATCCAAAAGTTGGATGAGTAGTGCAATGAGCCGGAATGGCTAGTGGTGCGTGACCTCGCCCGCTGGGCCTCGTCGCCTTGCCCCCAGGGGGCGTGGCGTCGCGTGGCGTCGCGTGGCGTCGCGTGGCGTCGCGTGGCGGCGTTTCGCGTGGCGCGCGCGCGGCTCGAGGCCAGAGAGACCGCTGCGCGCCAGGGTGGGGCCGCGGAGAAAAGTATTTGTTCCTCTTCTTCTTCTGCTTCATGGATGTAGGCCTTAAGGCCTGTTTCCACATCAAGAGAGTGAGTCTCTCCATCTTGTTAAGGGGCGGCCAACATTTCTGCTTCCTTTAGGATTATACGTGTACATTATTATGGGAAGTCTGTTTGGAGGCATGCGTTGGATATGATCATGCCAGTTGCTCCTAAATGATTGGATTCTATCCATCAGATTGAATATATTCAGTTCGGTTCTGATGTCATCATTATATTGTCTATCTAAAATATTGTAACCTGCTACTGAACTGCTACTGAATTTCATTTCGGCGCTTTCTATTTTTCTTCTGTCTGTTCTATTTATTGTCCAGTTTTCACATGCATAAGTTAGCACGGGAACTGTCATTGCTTTGTAGAATTAGAGTTGCGTGGTTTTTAAAGACTTGCTTTTTAATGTTCTTCTTATTGTCCCACACATGTTATAGAATCTCGGCAGTTCCTATATGCTACAAATCCTCACTTACAGAAAAACAGCCAAAATAGGTATTCAATTTGCTCTATTGTTATCTAACTCACAAAATTCACTTCATTACGAATCAGGTCAATCTCTGATTTCTCTTTTTCATAGAAACATTTTCATTTCGACTATGCTAACGTTGTTGTGTGGCGTAAATACATTTTTTCAGTTTTCTCCTTTACATTAATGAACACTATATCGTCATTACCATTATTGACTAAATAATACCAGGTATTGTCCTTATTAAGGAGCGGATTTCTATGATTTATTTCTATGTTTTTGACCATTGTTTCAGGGTTTATTCGTGTAATTATAGGCGTATATTTTGCATATTTCGTTCAAATAAAGACTTATTTCTAAAATGTTTTATTTTTTCATAGAATATATTTATTCCTGAGCGTTCATTGATTAGAAAGAGCTTGTCACAGTTTACGTTGTTTTTATTTTCTACATATGATACAATACTTGCGAATGTAGGATATTTCTTATTACAACCTCTTTTTAATACAAAGAGAAGAAATATAACAAGACATAAAATGTACTCCACTAAATATTTACATTGATTATTTTTCCCTGGAAAAAGGTAAATTATATTATGTTTCCATAAAAATATATCTTTTCATTCCAAGAATGCTTCGGCTGAAATTTATCAAGAAACGTTTAGACAGTAAAGAAAATGTTAAATTTTATTGCATATTAAAGTGCATATTTCAGAATTTTTAGGTCATAAAATCACGTTTTTAAAAGCATATTTCAAGATTTTTAGGGCATCAAAATCCTCTCCCTAGTCATTATATAATTTGATAACCTACATTTATTTCACTAATTGGATCCAAATATTATTCATTAGTAAAGGTAAAATGCTCAGAGGTTTACAATGAATTTGACATTGCAAATATTGTATATATTTTACTCTCATTAAGCGTAATCGCCCATTTAAAATAGTGGTGGTACAGGACAACATATTTCCTCGCTTTATCACTAGCGCAATGCAATAATATAAAACTACTCGATCCTGTAGCAGTGTTTCAACTAGCGTATTCTTCTACGCTGGGGTTCAAACATGGCTTCATAGGTTTAGCATGACGTTCAAGTTATCCATTCACCACTGCCTCACTGCAATGTTTCGGTTTCAACCACCCACTAAACGTGGACTGTTACTACGCAACGTGTTTAAAGAAATAATTAATGTAGAAACAAGATTTATCTACTTTTTTTATGTGAGAATCGCTCAATACTAGTTTTTCTGACAAAACATCGCCGCTTTTCATTCCTGCATTATAATGCTTTTTCTTTAGTAGGTAAGTATACGGAAAGTAAAAACAAATTCCTAAAGTGTTCATTCGGCTGTGATGTAAGGCGCGCTGCTCTCTGAACCAAGACTTGCAAATTCAAAATTCCAAGACTTAAAAATACATTAGCTGTGGCAATTTTGTAATTGAAGCGTCTAAAAAACAACAGAACACGTAGTATCCCATTTTATCATTCATTCCTTCTTGTACGTATTAAGACCAAGCAGTTCAAGTACTATAAGACTAATTTTTCCAAGTCATTCTTCACGTACGTTCATAGAAGAAAGATTTCCTCGCGAATTAGTACGTTTCAATGCCTCTAGATAGTTTCACTCGCATTTAAAGTAGTTGTGCGAAAACAAAATGAATACTCTCCATTAGTATATATGAAAGAGTGTTGTGTAACTAGCGGAGTCTCTTGTGAGCGGGACTCCGTTGGTCGTCTGCATTACGGTTCTTTTTGCGGCGCAAAAGCAACGAAAGAAACGCGAATTCCCAGCGGAGCCCTTTCCGGCGCGCGCTGACACCAGCGGGGCCGCGCGCAGCCGCGTGCAGTTAATGCTCGACAACGCGATTACGGCGCGGGGGCGCGTTTGCCGACTCGCTCAAAAACAGACGCTCCGCGCCGCAGCGCAGCATCCGGCCCCGCCCCCTTCGTCGAGAATTTTGCAACCCCCCACGAGACATTTGCGGATTCGGTGGTATAACTGACAGCTTACCGGACTATTGTACCAGAGTTTGCGGGTTCAAACCCGATCGACGCCGTGGAATTTTTTACGGCGAAAAAATCCTTCGTACGCCTTCCTTCGGAGGGGAAGTAAAGCCGGCTATCCCATGTAGTAGATTTACTGCATGGGGGGGGGAATCCTCAAGCCTAAAAGAAGCCTCTGAACAAAATTGAGATCCCCCTCTTTCGTCGCCCAAGATATTACCTCCTTTCTCCGCTAGGTTGTGAAAGGAGCGTAGCGAAATTTGCGTTGGTTAGACGGAAGAGCGGGCCTGATGGCCCGAGTCTCGCCACGTAAAATAAGGCATTAACTAACTAACATACAAGTATATTGCCATTTACCGGGAGAGGTGCCTCAGGGTATCAACTGATGTCACTGCAGTGCCTCTGGATGGGAGCTTCTAGGGTACTACTCCCGACGGTGGCTGGGGTTTCGACTTTAGCTACGCAGCTTGGTAGAATTCAGTCGCTGTCTGGAGGAGAATTCTAGTGGTCGGACGCTCTGATCGGAATTTTTTGTGGTGTTCCGATCAATACCATGTGAATGCCGGAGAAGTACCCTAACAAATGAGCCACGGACCGCGCGCGATGTTTTCTTTCTCTTCCTTGTCCTATCCTCACCCCTTACACCCTCACACGTACTTACATGAACTATACTACCACACGTGCCTGGTGACCGGTCTGTAGCTTAGGAGGTGCTGTCGGTGCTGAGGAGGTGTCCGACTGGTGCGAGATTCCTGATTGGGGAAACCTCGCTAATCGACGGTAGGATGGCGCTTGTTCTCACTATAGAAAGGGTCACCTCCCGAAAAAACGCCACCTCCCGAGGAAAAAAACATGCACTACACTTATGCAATTACCGACCTTAGCAGTTGACGCGCCCGGAATCACTAATCAATCAGTCAATCAATCAAATCTATCAGTCGCATTGGGTTGCATGATAATTCACAACTGATCCTTCCTTGGGAATACTGGCCATCGCTCGGTTAGGCTTCAGCGACCAGTGGATTTCAGTTCGAACTACTTCCATAGTGCGAGACATTAGACTAGAAACGGGTCTTCAGGCCAGTTTACGACTTTTTTCACATTTTTTTGAAATAGTTGAGCATCGCCGATGCAGCGCTCAGCGAAATGTCTTCTTCCACGAGTTACACGGGCTGGATCGGCAACTGTTCATGCCTCCGAGTAATAATTCAGTGCCTGTAGTTCAGTTCAGGGATAGTTTTCCGAAGTGATATTCATTGTTCCAATATCGTCGCTAAAAGCAAATTGTAAGAATTCATACAAATCATGTCGAAAAACACATGATAATATATGCGTGAATTAATTCATCAAACTGATGTATACGGTCAGGTCATGAACACGAATTTCAAAGAGTTCGCGTTGTTTACTTTTATTGACCTTTTAATTGAACTCGCTGTAGGCTGAAGTTTAATAACATAATAATGGTTGTTAATAAAGTTTTAAAGTGTGATTTTTCTTGCATTCTAGCTTCATAAAAACACTGTGTTTATGCGAACAGTCTGAAGTTGGCGGAATGACAAAAATGAGGTACAGTGCGACAGCTTGAGCACACGTTCGCCAACGCCTGTGAAGTGAAATCGAAAGATTTCTACGTGTTGCACAATTTGGTTAGGCAACAATGTGTAAGTTTTGGCATCAGAATAATTGCTCTGAACAGACAATACAGTTATTAAACAGTAATCGCGTGCAACGAGACCGACTGACCTAAATTTGTCACTGCCACATCGGATCCGTCCGTTACGTTTCGCTTCCTTCCTATGTTTCACTACATTGTCAGCAATGGTTGTATATTGAACCTAAATGTAACTTCACTAACTTTAACACTAACTCTAACACGTTTTCTAGAGTTCACTGAGTAATATAGTCATTCAAATTAGCCTTCTCAATGTGTTCGAGGCAGTAAGTGATTCCTTCACGAAGTGCACAATGATGCATAGTAGCCAAAATATGTAGCTTTTTGCAAATAGTTTCTATTGCACGGGAACTAATATTATTTATCAGTTTTTGCTAAAAATGCAAGTTTCTACCTGTATTCATAATTCAACTTGTAAATGAGTTAGTGTAGAATTTTAGAATTGAAGAAAACGTGCCCCAAATACACTACACTTCATCACATAGTACGCCACATTCATTTTTTATTTGTTTTTGGTGTTAAATAAATGTATATATTTGGCGTTATTGGGTCGGTAGTCAGACTTCGCCGGCCAGCTACCGGTGTCCCTCATGGCCTGGGCCTAGTTAAATTCACCTGCTTGTGGGTAAGAGCGCCATGAGGCGAACATGACGTATTCTCTTCACTGCAACTAGCAAGATCCACCTGCTTGACCTTTTCTTCGTCACACAGTTACAAAAACTGGGACGATTTTGAAGGAAAGCTGCAACTCTATTTTTACCTCGACCGGGAATCGAACCCAAGACCCCACCACGGGAAGCTAGTACGTTGAGAATAAGCCATCCTAGAGGTAAATATTAATAAATAATGAAGAAACATGCCGTGCGGAGGGAGGCGGTGGTGACGCTGTGCCAGTGGCGCGGGCGCGCGGTTGGCAGCGCCGCAGCCGCCGCTCGCACTCGCTCTAATTGAATAGCCAGCGCGGGGCCACGTGACGCCGCACAATCCACGCCCGCGACACAAAAATCTCTTTGAGCGCCCGCGGCGGCGGCGGCGGGGCCGGGGGCGGGTTGGCGGCGGGGGTGGTGGTGGCGGCGGGGCCGGGAGCGATGGCGGGATGGCAGTGGGTGCCGTGGGGTGGTGAGGGTGGTGCGGGCGGCGGTGGAACCACAGGACCGCGGAGGGGGGCGGCGGGCCGGGGAGTGGCGGCGGGGGTGGGGCGGGGGCGGTGGCGTGAAGGCGGGGTGGCGGTGGAGGCGGTGGAGGCGGTGAGGGTGGCGGGGGCGGCGGGGGGGCGGAGGCGGGGTGACGGTGGGGTGGCGGCAGGACTGTTTGACCGCGGAGGGGGGTGGCGGCGGGGTCGGTGGGGGTGGGGCCGGGGGTGGTGGGGGCGGTGCAGGCGGCGCGTGGTTGTGCGACCGCCCGGGGCACAGGGGCACTGCTGCCAGGCCACAAAGCCGCCTGCGGATGATAATGTTTACGGCACGGTTCTGAACGAGATCCCGAACGGAGAGAAAGAGAACGTACCACTGGAAGAGGAAACTTTTGTAATTTGAAAAGACTTAGCAACCTTAACTTAGTGACAATGTGTAACAAAATTCGATATGGACAATGATGATTCAGCTCATTCTCGTAAAATATTAAGAATATTATAAACGATTTTCAAGTCTACATAGTGACTTGCATTTGACTTAACGACATTCGAAAATATTGAATCAATTAGTTTCTATCGAACAACAAGCGGACCGGGAGCGGTAGCTCAGTGCATCAACTGATGTCACTGCAGCGCCTCTGACCGGGAGGTCCGTGCATTACACTTACGGGACTAATGAACTAAGATGTTGACGCGCCCGGAATCAGTAACCAACGAACAACAAACTATGCGAATAGCATTTTTAAGTTTAAAGAAAAAAACAGAATTGAATGATGCAGATTAAAACACTAAAATCAGCGGCCCGTGGAACTGAGGATGCAACTAATTTGTGGGTATTCGTTTTGCCGACACGACTTAGCGTATTTATTGTTTGATTCACTGAGTATTTAGTGTTACTGCGCGTGTCAGCTATTATTCTCGTCAGTCACGTAAGTGCAATGCATGCTTAACCCACTGCGGCATCCGTCTGGTGTTGATCGGAGAAATTACGGAAAATCGATCACAACAGTCCGTCGCTGGAATTCTCCTCCAGACAGCGATTACCTTCAATTTAGTTTCCTAGCTTGTGCTCAATATTGCGGCTCCGACGGGACGTGAATCCCAGAACCTCTCCGTCAGCGACACTGCAAAGAAATGTCAAAGCTTCCTCTGAGCAATCCCAGACAGACCGCTGTGGGTGAGAAATCCCTCTTCATGATCAATTCGGGGACAACTCATAACATTGTGAATAACTTACTTCTCTTAATGATTACTCTACTGTTACATGATGTTTTTCTTAATTATTATACTTGTATACAGTAAAATATATAGTCATTTAAAAACTGTATATCAAGTTCATAAAGAGGAAAAAATAGAGAGCATCATCGTATTAAATGATGAAGTTGTGGGGATACTTTCTTGGAGAGTGCTTTAAGTGTGCGCAACCTATGAAGACACTGATGCAGACTGCCTTAGGTGGTTCGAGGTACCAATTGATGTGACTCCAGTGCTTCTGATAGGGAGGTCCTAAGGTGCGAGTCCCGGTGGTTGCAGGACTTTCGACACTAACCAGAGAGATAGGTCGAATATAGATAGATAATGTATTTAATTTGCTTTGGGCATTAAGCCCGGAGGCAAATTTTTTACATTTACTTTACATCTAATACCATAATATAATAATGAAGGCTAAAAATACAGACAATTCAATAAGTTCATTACATGGTCTCTGTCTGGGGGAGAATTCTAGCGGCCGGCTGCTCTGATCAGTAATTTTCCGTGGTTTCTCCGATTTACATCAGGCGAATGCCAGAGCAGTACCGTAACAAACGGGCCACGGACTGCGTGTTATATTTTCCTTCCTGTTCCTTATCCTATCCTCACCCCTTACACACACTTACACTAACGTGCACTACATGACCACACATGCCGGGAGACCAGTCGGGAGCTTCGAGCATGTCACGATCGGGACGGTGGCCAACTGGTGGGAGATGCCTAGTTGGGAAAAATCCTGTAGCCGACGATAGATCGGCGCCGGATCTCGCCATCCAGCGAGGAAGAACACCGCCACCTCTCACGACAAAACATGGACTACGCTTACAGTGTTAACGAACGTAGCAGTTGACGTGGCCGGAGTCACTAATCAATGAACCCATCTCCGACGCCGCGTGGCCAGTGGTAGCCGTGTGGACGGCCGCTGTGCAAGAAGCAGCGCGTGCGCGGGGCGTACGAGGCCAGGGGCAGGAAGGCGCCGCGGCGCAGGAACCGGCCCGCGATTGCATCCGCTGGAGCAGCCGGCGAAGGGGAGCCCAAACCCTCCCCGCGCACGCTCACCTCGCAGCTCCCACGAGCCCACGCAGCGCCTAAGGGTATCAGCGATGGCAGAATTTAGCACTTGATTTAACCCTGGATTACGAAGGCGAGCGGTACCAACCGTTATTACAAAAGGCGTAGTCTGACAGACAATCCGGGGTAAAGATGAAGAAACACTCATTTTTACAATGATACTCTAAATGAATGGATTCATCGTGTATTAAATAGAGTTACAAAATACATTTTAAAGGTTTTTATAGATACATCTAAATGAATTGAGTCCCACAGCGGGCACTTGCTGGGTGCTTTTGAGAAGCGTCCGCGGAAGTACCTTGTCATGCGACCTTATTTATGATCGCTATCGCCCCGTTATGATTGCTAAATGTTCAAACAAAACTTAAATGCTACCAGACGAGGTTTGTAGTTATTATTTACAATACTAGCCAAAACAGCGCCAAAACTATTACTGAGGTAAGGAATAGTGTGCTGGAAGACGCGTGTCAAAATGTCGTGTACCGAATCAGTTTTTTAAACTGTTACATACATACATTTATTTGAACTGCAATTGGGTATGACCCGGTGGCAGTTAAATAACAATAATTGCAATAATAATAATAACAATATTAATAATAATAATAATAACTAATAATAAAAGAGTACAGTACAAGCCGAAGATGCAATAATCATACTATCACTAATATTAAGTAGTATAACAAATATTTCAACTCTGTCATGATATCCAATAATTATATGTTGGTGATGCTAAAATTTAAAATAAGCTACATAAATATAGGCTATTTTTTTTAATTCATTGATCGCGTTCACTACACTTAACAGCACTGCACTGCACTGCACTACACTACACTACATTACACTGTTTTTGCTTTGAATTACACTGACCAGCACTTCACAGCACTTACTCATTTAATGTCCATTACTCTCATATTGTTCTAACTTAATTCTAAAACTTCGGACACTTAGAGGAAGAGCTTTGAAAATTGCTGCGGGTAAACTGTTCCAATCTTTAATTGTTCTGTTACAAAAGGAAAATTTCCCAAGATCTGAATTTTGTTTCCTTGTTCGCATTTTGTGAGTAAGATCGCTTCGGCCGAAATAATTTGGTTTTTCTAGTCTAACCTGAATTTCCTTCCAAGCTGGTTGACCTACGTACGATTTATAATAATTCGTACGTACGATGTTCCTATAATTATTTTTTTGCTTGTTTTCCCAGTCACATCTTAATTACAAATTAATAAATCGAACACTATTAAATTAAAAGTTTTCTTACATCGGTGTGTTGTGGGCGAAGTCGCATCCCTAGTTACAGAGTGAACCCGAAGGGAACAACAAAATTCAATTCGGCAATTATATAGTTGATTCTTGACCATTCCGAAATTTGTACGTGACTTCGAATTTTATCGCAGAATGAAAACTTTCAGAAATATACTGCACCGACCGTCCAACTTACAATTACTATTTTTTTCAGCGTTTGGTAACATTGTACATTTTTAGCAATTGCTCAAATCTACCATCTCGGCCAAGAGACAAACTTCACAGTGCTTTATGTGTATGAGCGTTATGCAGTTGTTTCATGTGCTCAATTGTGAATTCATTACACGTATAAAGCCAACCTTGTTTTCCTAAATTCTTTCGTGCAGTCATGTTTTTATATATTTGCTTGAAAATGGAGAGTCGAGGATTTTGCAGCGGCTCCCTTTGTCGCCTCTGTGGAGCGCTCTCGTAGAATGCGACGGAGGATTTCGACGCCCAACTTGAACATGCGACTCGAACATGAAAATCGCGAGGTTGTGTTGTTGTCTTGGAGATCCATTACGTCGCCATCTCTTCCCAAACACAAAGTAAAATTGTTTTGTTTCTACATAACTCGCGCTATAATCTCAATAAGTAAAATTAAAGCAATAAATTATAACGTCTCTTCGAGACAGTAGTATATTGTCACTATGAGGCGAAGATGACTTGTGCTTTCGTATCCCACATTAGAGGAGCAATTGTGTCTCTGTGATCTGACAATCTCTGGTCTACGCATGTTCAGGAAGGTGCGTTTGCACAACGACACGAGGTTATGTTATTTCATAAAAGGGCATAGAAATTAGAATAACTGGTTTAAAAAGAGGTCACACTCGCTTTGTATTCATGTTCGTACAACAATATTAATTAATTTCACTAAATAGGGAATTGTTTTACTCTATTTTGCGCGAATTCTAATTGAATATTTAACTGCTTCACAGAGGTAGTATGACGAAATGAAAATTAGTAAAGCATGGTTGGAAAACAAATCAAGTGAAATAGTAATACATGTTGTATGAAGTAGGTCTCTCTGTGAAGGTTGTCATGGTCGTGTAAAATAGGTTACCAGCGGAGGTGAAACATGAGAGGAATTGTTGAATTTGGCAGAAAAGTTATGGAGATGAAAACAAGAGGTTGTATGAAAATGTATTTACTTGAATATGAATAAATACGGTGTTTCTTTCGGAATTATTAATTAATGAATGTACGTCAATACAAAGCAGTGAACAACATTATTCCTAAGACAAATATGCTTATTATTTTTATAATATCAATTCAACATTAATTCAACAAGTAAATAATGTTTTTCCTTTTCCTTCCAAAAATTAAAAAGTAAATTATCTAAACGAGGATCTATGTCTTGATGTGCCTGGGCATGCCAACTGCTAATGTTATTAGAGCCGTCACTGAAGACATGCTTTATCCTCGGAGGAGGTGATGACCTTCCTCTCTGGGTGACGTCAACATGTAGGTTTGCACGGTATTTCTCTCTCCGGGTACCTCTCCCAGCGGGACACGCTCTAAACTCCCGACAGGTCTCCCGACATGAGTGGTACTGTAGTGCGTGTGAGTGTATGTGTGTAAGTAAGGGGTGAGGAAAGTATTCGGAGGAAGAAAGAAAGATCGCGCGTGGTCCGTGGCCCGTTTGCTAGGATTCTGCTCTGGTATTCGCCTCGCATTCATCGCGGAAACCAAGGAAAACTACCGATCAGAGCAGCCGGCCGCTAGAATTACCCTGCAGACATGCGGCAGGATTCAACGTAGGTTTGTAATTAATGTCAAAAATCTGCCTCCGTCGGGTCTTGAACCCTAGGACAAAGTAGAGACAGCGACAGTACTTGCTGTAAGCTAGCTCATCCGGTTCGTTTTGTTGCGTTTTATCGATAGAACCGTTTAGTAATTAGATTAGAGTGTAATACAGTTTGTTCAGAAGTGCACGAAGGGAAATGATGTGCGAGCGAGGTGAAGCGGGGCGGCTCGTGTGGACACCCCTGCGCGTGATTGAAGGGGGGCGGGCCGAGCTGTGGGGTCCTAAGGTCCAGCGCCTCAGCTCCGGGAGGAACGACCTGCGGGCCACGGTTCGAGTCCGGTCGCCGGGTGCGCTATCTGCCATCGCGCCCGCCCACCGAAGCAGCAGCTCCAATCCACTGGACGGCCATGCTGGGAGCGAGCGGGCGGGCCTCCCTACTTCAGTCACCGCGTCTACGAGCACAGCGCTGTTACGGGGCCCGAATTTTGTGCTACTACCGAACTTACAACCCCTTGTTTTAATACATAAATGTAGGTACCCATGTCAACTAGAAATGAGATTGAAGTTGCATAGGCTTCCGCGGTCAGAGTCATGTGAATGATCTTGGGTGTCCGGGTAACGCCGCGTCGAAGGCTGTGTTGCCGACGTTTCGACCATCTTTTCGTGGTCTTCCTGAGGGATGGTCTGCTAGAAATGATATTTTTCTGCTTAAAAAGCTTAATTGATTGGCGATCTTATTGACTAACTTGGCAACTGTCATAGAAGGACATTCCCGCATAGCTTCGCGCTAAGCGTTGGCTCTCATCGCTATCATATATATTATATTGAATTGTGTTCCAAAGATTATGTAATTCCAACCAAGAAATCATTGTTGAAAAATTTGAAGTAGTAAATGGGTCGGTGACAACAATGCAACTGAGAAAGAAGACAAATTTATACGTACAAGTTTTTTACGGTACAGAATCTTCCACGAATGTACGCGTAGGCTTCCGCGGCTCGCGTCGATTACTTCTTGGTTGTCCGGGTGACGCCGCGTAGTCGGCTGAGAGGCTGACGTTTCGCCTCACATGTTGCAGGCTTCCTCAGGGTATTGACGATTCCCTGAGATTCCATTGACGATTCCTCAATGCCCTGAGGAAGCCTGCGACATGTCAGGCGAAACGTCGGCCTCTCAGCCCACTACGCATCGTCACCCGGACAGCCAAGAAGTAATCTTCCACGAAGCCGAACGTTCGAATGGATATATTTGAAAAATTTCTTTAAAGCCTAAATATTTCTCTAAATAACTTTCAGAACTTTATTATATTTATTTATTTATTTACTATACAGTGATATAAATCAAATGTTTACAGAAAATAAGCGTGTGTGAAGTGGATTTTCATATTTTCTAAAAACTAGACATCGGATGTTTAGGGAAATGCCTATTTTATTCTAGCAAACTTATTTGAAGGCTGATAATACATGTGCACGAAACATGACAAATGATAACATATGACGAAGTCTTATAATGCTTATTTTTGCTTATTTTAGCATAAATGCCTTTATGCATAAATACGTTCTTTAGGACATTTTTGCATTTTTATTTATTATTTTTATACACAATGCTAAGATATCGGTAAATCGGCGATGGTCAAACGTGACCATTCATTACGAAATCTTCAATTCACATCTTGGTATTTTAAATTACGAGAGAATTTCCGAAAGTGTACCAACTGATTTTTCTCCATTTCCCTATTTCATAAATACCACCCATGATCTGAGAACTTGGTCGATTGACAATACACCGAGGGAACCGAAATTTTAAGTGGAAATAAATATAAATTCCCAGAAGGTTTCAGTATTGCTAGTGTTGGACTTCTAAAATATATACCAGTCACATCCTACAGATATCCATCTCCGTATTTAAACGGATTTGGTCTCCCAGTCGTCGCAAATTTGAGATTGTGATCCTTGAAAAGTTACTGATAATATGCAAATATTACTGGTTAATGCAAACTAGTAAGTATAAAATGTAGAAGTGTTGTAAATATGTAAATCTAGTTTTACATTAAAATATTCGTACTTGTTTTATGCTTTTAAGTTAACAAAATAATATAGACAAAAATTACAAACAATTTTTCCATTTTATTGTGTATGTAACTTATGACCGTGCCTTTTTTCTCCGTATTCTTGACATTTTCAGTGCCATTTTGGGCGTCTAAAAGACGATTTTTTAGTCCCTAAACATCATATGTCTACTAATAACTTATACAGGCGTGTGAGGATCAGTTAATTAGCAGACCCCTCTGACCTGAGATCAACAGAATGTCAAGCCCTCCGCGACAACACACACAAAGTCAAGGGACAATCAACCACGTCGAAGGTGGGACTCGAACTCGCGCCCCTTCGGACCGAAGCGCTGAGTTGGCAGACGCCGTTAGCCTCCTCAGTCACCCTGGTCGGCAGCTGTAATGGTAGATCCAAAATTGACAGTTATTTGTAAAAAGATTATTACATTCGAGAACCGCCAATCCGAGAAAATTTTCTGTGTGTGCCTGTTAGTGACAGTCTGCAAACCACGTGCAGCGACGTGAATCTCTCTGGTGGGACTTGATCCCACGACCCTTCGTACCGAGGCGCTGAGTTGGTATTATACGCGCACGTTTTCTTGGGCGTTGGAATAGCTACCCCACCCCTTTAATAGCATTTGTTTATTCAGAATAAATGATACCAACGAGCGTTGTAGGCAAACTCTGAAGACCTTAAACGTTAGACACTATTTTGCATCGAAAACCAACCACAGATTTGATATAATAGTCATGCCGTCCAAATAACCAAATCACCTACTCCTCTCGCATCTTGCGAAGTGAGAGCAAGGAAACGTGCGCGGATAATACATGCCTTTAGCCACCTCGCCCGTCCTCGTCGGCAGGAGTAATAGTTAACATCCTAAAATTAACACACAGTTATTTCTAAAAAGATAATACATTCGAGAACCTCCAGTCGGATGAAATTTTCTGTGTGTGTGTGACAGTCTGTCGACCTTGTTCTGCATCGTGTATCTCTCTTGGCGAGAAGCAACAATAGGGCGCGTGCATAGGCGAAGGGATAGGCCCTTGGAGGCAGGAAGCCCCACCACCTTGCACCTCGCGCCCTCCGCGACGCCTTCTTTTCCCCGCCCCGCACCGCCCCGGCGGCAGCGGGTGGCCTGGCGGGGGGTGCCGGCGGGGCGAGATGCGTCGGAAATGCTCCCGCGCCAACAATGGCGTCGATTCATCAAGCGTACAATGGCGGGCGTATCGCGGGCGCATCTCCGTTAGAGCGCTGCCGTCGCGCCTCGCCCCGCCCCCCGCCCCCGCCCGCCCGGCGCACGGCGCCCGACGCCAGCGGCCGCAGACGCCACCGCAGGGCGGCGCCGCACAGGTGCCACCTATGTAGATTGGGGACCACAAGGAAAATAAGGGTTCAACCCATTACTGAATTGGGGACCGATCCAGAGAAGGGCATACGTAAATTGGGGACCGGCTACCTCTTGCCCTTGGAGGTAAAAGTGGATGGGCACTTGGTTTCGAAGAACATTTTTATAGCCATTGTTTTTAAAACACCACTCCCTTCCCAATTTTACAGACTTACAACTGTTTGTTTTTTTCGAAATGTGGTTTGGTATAACTTCGCTTTCATTCAATTCACTCATTCGATGATTGAATGAATACTGCTTATTTTGGCATTTTTATATTGTTCCTTTTTCTCAGCTAATATTCTGTAACTGTGAACATGAAATTTGGATACCCTTCTAGTGCTTTCTTTGCTTTTCGTTGAAACATAGGAGAGAGATTGAATGATTTTCAATAAGAACTAGGAAAAGCTGGACAGCAGTGCGGTGGAGGCGGCCCCTCCTAACCTACATACATTCTCAATCAGTACTCACTTCCAAATATCTTCAACGCCACCTCTTGCATCGTCAGACATAACGTTTATTGTTGTCCCTAACTGTAAAACAGGTCCCTTCTTCTGACCAACTGTAAAACTGGCCACACTTCTTTTTAATTCGAGTTGGTCAAAGTAATTCTCTCTTTTGTAGATTGCGGGGGTGGGATAGGTCACGCCAGCAAAGTAGTCGGGGCGATCAGCTCCGAACAGTTTTTTTTTTTCACTTAGAAACAGTTCGGCAAAAAGTATTTTGGCAATCACAATCGCTAAGTAATCACTAAGGCCGTAACATTATCACGTATATAATCATTACTTAATTTAATTGAGACCAGAGTGATTTATACTTACGAAAAAAAATTGTTCAATAGATTACTCGAAATATTTTAATTTACTTCTTCATTTGAAGCTTGTAAGAACTTTATTATAATTGTTTGTGATACTTCTGGAATTATGGTGCCTTTTGTAATGACCTTAACACGTTAGAAAATGTTCACGACGGCATGAAATCAACCTTGGCTTAATCAGTATGTAACAAATACTATTAAAATGATAAATTTTAAAATTTAAGTGGTTTTATAAACATAATATTTAATTTGTGTAAATCTATTGAAGCTTCGTGCGTTTAACTTGCATATCACAATAAAATATTGGGTAGGCCCTATCGGGAACACTGTCGCTCTGGTGGGCATAAAACATTGTCTGTCTCCTGCATGCAGCATGTGGGTAATCGGATACCAAATGCACAACTCATATGCAATAAAAGAACTTACATGCTGTTCGTATATTACAGCAAGTGCGAGGGGTCTTCCGTTGTAATTCTTCAATCGTGCTCGTCGCGTATTCGCAAGGAGCCCGTTGGAAGAGACACCTCTGGTTTCTCTGGTCGGGCCGAGCGTGCTATAGCTAAATTAAGCCCTTACAGCAGCAAACATGGGGAGTAACCCTGCTGATACGTGAGCGAGTAATGGATTCTTTCCTCTAAATAACGATACCAAAGTAAGATTCGCAGCAGCTGAGGTGGCGTAGGGCATCAAGTTACCGGATTTTCAATACTAGCTACATACATAGCTAGAATGAGTTCAGCCGCTGCCTGGAAGAAAATTTTAACGGCCGACAACTCTGATCGGTAGTTTTCCGTAGTTCGCCGATCAGTACCAGGCGAATGCCGGAGAAGTAACCTAACAAGCGGGCCACGGACCACACGCGAACTTCCCTTCCTCTTCCTTGACCTATCCTCACCCCTTACACTTACACTTGCATGCAGTACCCAACCACACAAGCCGGGAGCCCAGTCCGGTTCTTAGAGCTTGTCCCGGCTGGGGCGGTGCCCCGCTAGTGGAGATACGTGGTTGGGGAAAACCTGCAAGCCGACCCGTAGGTCGGCGCCATCCAGCGGGGGAAGATCACCGCCACCTTCCATCTCCCGCAATGAAACATGCATTTCACTTACGGGACTAATGACCATAGGAGTTCTCGCGCCCTGAAACACTAATCAATCAAGAGTCTGCCAGTACAGTTACAAATATAAAAACCATATTAGTGTTACATGTTTTCGTTAAAGATATTTTTAGAAAGAGAACCATATCTGATCGAAATGAAAGTCACTTCACATCAAAATATTGTTAATATAAATGGAATTATTGAATATGGTTGTTATTGCAAATTATATTAACAGAATCATTTTGATGTAATAAGTAGATCTCTACACATAAGTTTAGGTTTAATACTCTTCCTTGGTATACTTGTTGGTATACTGTTATACACCATCTATCGTCACTGTTTTTCTCTTCCTCTTGTCATAACATTATTTTTTAGCTTTCATGGAATATACTTGTACATGTCATCAATACAAACCTGTCCTACAAAACGGCTAAATGAATAAAAATGCAATATTGGAATTGCTGCGCGCAGGCTGTGACCCCCCCCCCCCCGCCTTCCGGGGGCTGGGCGCGGAGCATTACCAGTGCAATCCAACAGTTAATGATGTTCATATTCGTGTTTTGGAAATGTGCATTGCCATTCATTTTTCAGATATTTAATTATTTTCTCATCATATTGTTTCATCAAACTACACACGAAAGTTTCATGATTATATTACGAGTACCTCGTGTGGCATCAAAATGTGTCAAACATGTTTGAGAAACAACTTCCTCCTTTGCCTCCAAGTAGGCTCATTTCTTCATTTATTCTCAATATTTCCTTTACGTGATTATTTGAAGAATAATTAAAATATGTTATTGATTGTATTTTAATGCATTTTCAATTATATATTCGAATATCATGTGGAAATATTGTATATTTGTAATATAGGAAATTCAGTTGAATAACAAAAATCATATTTGTTTGTACCTTATTAGACAATACCATTTCTGGAAAAGTAATACAACTTGTTAATAGAAATATTTACGGTTATTCAATCCCGTTCTTGGTATACTGTTATACAAAACAGAAGTGTATGAAGAAAAAAACATTAGCGGACAACGCTTTTTGTGACGATAAGACGTTTTAACATATTTCTATTCCATTGCCATAAATCCTTTATGCAAACTTGGGGGCTGGAACTTTTTACCAAAAATCCCTCTATAATCTCCGCATATACACACGTTAGGAGGCTGCTAAATCCTCTGGCATCTCATGAAGAGGGTTCCGCACAGAGGGCTGTTCGAGGAAAGAGAAGCGTGAGCCCCAAAGCGACGCCGAGAGAAAGTTAAAAGTGTCCGCCGGCGACAGGCTCGTCCCCAGCCCTGGCAGACACACTCAAATGCTTTGCTCGTTAGACCCGTGAGTGTAGTGAATGGGGTATGTAAGACGCGTGTAGTAGACGTTCTGACGTAGTGATGTGAATGTAACATGTAGGTGGAGATTCTCGTCTGCTGCGTGAGATCCGGTGCCGACTCACACTCGGTGTCCATAAGAGAAGTCCCTCCAGCGGGGCACCGCCCCAGACGGAACAAACTCAAATCACCCGTCTGGTCTCCCCATATTATCGATAGTGTACTAGATGAAAGTAAGGTGTGAGGATAGGACAAGGAAGAGGAAGGAAAGATCGCGCGCGGTACGTGGTCCGTTTATTAGGGTACTTCTCCGACCTTCGCTTTGGGTTGATCGGAGGAACCACGGAAATCAAACCGATTAGAGCTGCCGGCCGCTAGAATTCTCCTCCAGTCAGCGTCTGATCTAACTCTGTAGCTAGTGTTGAAAACCTTGCCACCGTCGGGACTGGATCCCTAGGAGTTCCTAGTGACCTTCCCGGACAGAGTCGCTGCAGGGCCAGTGACGGTTCTGTCTGTGAGCTACCTCAGCCAGTGAACCCCTTCGTAATCGTCGCCTCCAATGTTGTGGGTGCCACTGCCTTACCCCCCTCCGCGTCCAGTCGGGGTTGATTGATTGATTGATTTTTTTTTGTTTCCGGACGCGTCAACTGCTCTGGTCATTAGTCCCATTATTGTAGTGCATCTTTTTTTCTCTGGAGATGGGGGTGATCTTCCCCCGCTGGATGGCGAGATCCGCCGCCGACCTACCGTCGGCTAGTGAGGTTTCCCCCTAACCAGGACTCTCCCACCAGCGGGGCACCGCCCCAGCCGGGACAACCTCTAAGCTCCGCACCGGTCTCCCGGAATATGTGGTAGTGTAGTACCTGTTAGTGTACGTGTGTGTTTAAAGGGAGAGGATAGGACAAAGAAGAGGAAGGACAGATCGCGCGCGGTCCGTGGCCCGTTTGGCAGGGTAGTGCTCCGGCATTCGCCTGGTGTTGATCGAAAAAAAACACGGAAAACTACCGATCAGAGCAGCCGGCCGCTAGAATTCTCCTCCAGACATCAACTGAATTCAACCTAGCTGAAAAGCTAGTGTCGAAAATCCTGCCGCCGTCAGGTCTCGAACCTAGGACCTTTCGGTCAGAGGCGCTGCAGTGGCATGAGTTGATGTCCTGAGCCACCTCTCCGGCAAAGGTGAAACAGTGAGTGGATCGGGCGCCGAGGGAGGATCGCGAGGCAAAGCATTGAGCTACCGCTCCCGATCCCTGTCGGGGTTGAGGCAATGCCAGCTATCAATGTGGCGTTGTGCTCCGTCACTTCCTCCCCCGTTGCCGCCGCCGTCGCCGTCGCCGCCTCCGTCTCGTGGATAGGGCGGCGCGTCCGGACGTCGCCGGCGGATGAGGGCGCGGGGCAATCGGTCGGAGTTGAAGTTGCTGCGGGCCGCGTCTCGGGGCGGCGCTGCGTGATTTAAAAGACTCATAAAGAGCCTCCCACCCGCCCTCCCAACGGCGGCAACCGCAGGCAGCGCCTTCGGAGTTTCTTCAGAAATGGATGTGGTTTTTATTGGTGTCGAAAGAAGGATATTCGATACAGTTCATTACTTCGGATAATACGCAAAGCTAGAAGAATCTGAATAAACGATATGAATTCTCGTCAATATTAATTTTTGTTTAGGAGAATCTTCAGTCTAAAAAGCAATATCTTCTTTGGGTCTAAATAAATGAATTTATTATAGCATGTTTGCACTGTAGTTATTTTAAAGGAAAATCTCAAGTTGTTCACACGTTTATTCTGAAAAGCAAGTGTCCAATTACATTCCAAAGAAACATCGTTTTTCTCCGAAAACATGTACTTTTGTAAACACTTTGGAAGCTCTATAAAAAGTGAAGTGCGTTAATTATATTTGATACTGCACAGAAGGAACTGTGATTCTCCCCTAGAGCATATTTACAATGTTCTGCTTTAATATATTTTCTAATTTAATTACTTGTTTCGTAAATGATGCCCGTAAAATCTCGAGGAGTAAATGTACAGAGCAATTGCCCCGACGATGTAGACAGCAAAGCGAGGCAATAATTGCAGCGGGCTGCTCTAGTGTGCTCCGCAGATCAGCGGAGAAGAGAGCAAGGGGTCGGAGGGGGGTGGGCGCCGTGCCGGCGCCGCTCGAATCGGCAGAGAGGGACAGCGCGGCCGCCCAACTCCATTACGACGCTCCGCAGCCCTCGCCGCCATTGTGTCGCAATTTTAAATCGCGTTTGCCGCATCAGTCGAATTAATTGGCCTCTGTCACTGGCGGCAGACGATGGCCTGCGTCCTCCTCCGTCCCCGCCCACGCCGCCCACGCCGCCCACGCCGCCTCCGCTGCCACCTCGCCCCCGCCGCCGCCACCCCCGTCGCCACCCCCGCCGCCATCCACGCCGCCGCCCCCACCCCTGCCCCGCCCCTGCCCCCTCGCGTCAGCTCCACTCCGCCTCCACGCCACCCGCTGCGATTTGCTTCGACGAACGCACTGTGTTCGGCCTTTGTTCCTTCCGTGTCGTTTTAAACGCGGCAGCGTTTTGCTTCTTTTGCGTGTTCGGGGCGCTATTTTAAAAGCGTATGCACGACACAATTTCCACAGTATTGTCAATGGGAAGCTTCATATCGATTGACATTCGACTACAATTACCGATTTAATAAAACAGGAATATTTCTACAGGATGTCTAAAGAATTATGACTACGTCATCTACTCTTTAAATTGTGTATGAACTGAACATTACGTGGTATTCAGACAGGTCATCTAGCGATATACATGCAAAAAAATTAATGAATTAGAAAATAATTGGTTTAATTGATTCCGCACATGAGTCTTCAGTCCGTTGGTGAAGTCATTTGTTTATGAAAATAGATTGTAAATTTACTTTATTGTAAAAAGTTTTTTATGAACCTATGTCGAGAAAAAATCAACAAACTTGCCGGAGATCAGAAAAAAATAATGTAGTGTTCAGTATGCTCCATTTGTCATTTTTGTTCCACGTTCTACATTTGAATGCTCAGGAAGAACGTGGTCATTACTTGTAATTTTCCCGTGCAGTACATCAATTATGACTGCGTAATGAAGCAGAAATCCACCAGGTGTTTCATAATTCAACATTTAAAATTCGAACAATGTTTTCTGATATCTGAGAAATATGTTTTGTAATGCAAGTATCTTGTAATATAGGCAATTCAAATTTTATGTGTAATAAAAATAAGTTATAAGATAATTTAACCAATTTAATATTAACAATACAATCAGTAGCTCTAAGAAATATATGGTGAAAACTAAGACAAATCTATGTCGTGGAGGCCTACATGTTAGGGAAGCATTTTGAAATCGGCGTGCTTTCCTTGAGAAGAGTTAAAGAGTGGAATTAAATGGGCAAACTTCAGTAGTGGATTCTTTCTGGAGATTTTTCCTCACAAATTTCATTTCTTCCTAACTTTGCAAGCTGATAATTGTTATTTAAGAAATTGCCGAGACTGCATCGCCATTGCAGACTCGCAAAAGTGCATTTTAACGAGTATGGTATCTCATAATTTGTATATTGTCTGCATGAGAGGTTTCACTCTAATTTGTGACAGAGCAGTTTCCAGTGCGCTAGATGAAGATTTCGGAATCTCTGAGAGATTTTTTCTTGTCTAAAATTGTTTTCGAAGTAACATATTTTTGGAAAGGGAGAAATATATTTAACACCTTAATTAGAGGTAGGTCGCTTGCCAAATTCTGACAGTAATCTATCATCACCAGTACTACATTCAATTCAAATCAGTGATGGCTTCATTTACGTAGCGAGACTGAGGTCATCAGGCCAGCTCCTTCACGCAAATTTCGCTACGCTCCTTTCACCATCTAGCCTAGAAAGAAGATATCACTCGGCCGACGAAATAGGCGATTTGAATTTAGTGCAGAGGCTTCTTTTAGGCGTGAAAATCTTCTTCATGTAGTAAATCTTGAACATGGAATAGCCGGCTTTACTTCCCCTCCGAAGTATGGAGTAATTCAGAAGGAGTTTTTTCGCCCTTAAGAATACTTGGCTTCGATCGGGTTCTCACTCGTAATCTTCAGGATCACAGTCCGGTATGCTCACCGTCACACCAACGAATCGGACCGGGAACAGTGGGTCGGTGCATCAACTGGTGTCACTGTAGTGCCTCTGACCGGGAGGTCCTAGGTTCGAGTCCTGAAGGCAGCAAGATTTTCGACATTAGTTTTTCACTTAGATCGGATTCAGTCGTCTGAAGGAGAATTCTAGCGTCCGCCTGCTCTGATCGGTAGTTTTCCGTGGTTTCTCCGATCAACACCTGGCGAATGCCAGAGCAGTACCCTAACGAACGGGCCACGGACCGCGCGCGATCTTTCCTTCCTCTTCCTTGTCCTATCCTCACCCCTTACACACACACACACACACACACACACACACACACACACTAACATTCACTACACCACCACACATGCCGGGAGACCGGTCTGGGACGTAGAACGTGTCCCGGGTAGGGCGGTGCCCCGCTGGTGGGAGATACTTGGTTGAGGAAAACCCCGCAAGTCGACGGTAGATCGGCACCAGATCTCGTCATCCAGAGGGGGAGAGAACGTCGCCACCCATGAAAAAAGCGTACACTACACTTACGGGACTACTTACCTGAGTAGTTGATGCGCCCAGAAACACTAACAATCAATCAATCAATCAACCAACGAATCCGCTATTCGCTGGCGCTGAAGAGGAGGCGCCGACGTCCCTGAATATCACACGCCCCTTCCCCCCCTCGTGGCCCCGCACCTCAGTGGCCTCCGCCCACCGCCCATTGGGCGCCCGCGGGCGGCAAGGCGGGGACAACGCACGGCATCGTACAGGACCTTCCACATCACAACCCTCGCGAACAGAAAATCTCCTCCGATTCGATTCGAGTCATATTTGGAATTCAGAAACAAATATTTTCGTAATGTTCAGCAGATTCAATGAAGTTCAATGTTGACACAGATCGAAATACGTAATATTTATTTTTTATGTGTCTGTCAAGCAAATGTTCACGAATCGATTCGTGTTGAGCGCTTAGTTTCCATTTTCCCGGTAGTTGGCGTTTCCTTCCTCACCTCGTCGATCTAAAATCCTCTTCATTTACTCATGACATCGTGACATATCTTAACAAATCATGTCTCTGCTTTAAACAACTGTCCAGTTGAGGTTAATATGCAATATGTTGTACTTCTATGTGAACATCTCCCAATCCCGAAAACATATTTTTTAATACTTCGAAATTACACTTCATTTGATTGTATGGAATGTGCTTGTATAAACCAAGGATATTTTGCTGACGAAAATAATTCCACTTCCGGACAACAATTCTCATACGAAAACGGAAGGTTGACGTTCCCGAGATGGCAAAAATATGTGGGTTTAAGGAAGTTGATTTTTTTTTTATTTTCGCGAGAATCAATTTTCATGTGAGCTCTGACACATTAATGGTTATTGAAAAATATTACTTTTTGAAATATTTTTATAAATGATTTCGAGAAGCTCTGAAGCGAATATTTAAAATGATTTTTTCCTGGAAATCTAATCGAATAAACGATATCAGCTTACCTGACTCTGGTTAATAGATTTACGTCATTTCATTTTGTAGCTGGCGTTCAATTAAATATTTACTCCTGAATTTTGCCGAAAATGTGGGGCAAAATCTGGGCTTGTACTTTAAAACTTTCTTTGTGATAACAAATTCCAAAGTTAATACAATATATTTTAACTCTGCCGAAATAACTATTGCGAGTACACATTCTTTTCTTTTTGAAGGGGGGTACTTTTTGGAAATACGGTTTGTGAAAAAGGTATAACCGTAGGCCTTCGCAAAGTATTTGTGTTTATGCTCCCGTCATCACTTAAGAAACCGGCAGGAATACGCGGCATTCGAAACTTCAGCTGTAAATCTCCTCATTTCCATTGGCATTGTTTCTGTTATCTTTTGTTTCAATTTTCTTGATCCTGTGTGCATCAAATCATGCCTGGCATCTTTTTAGGGAGTAATTGTTTTGAGAAAGAAATCTTTGGATTTTATTTGGAAGGTGTATGACTCGCAAGAAATATTTGAACTTTTTCAAGTTTCAACATTTTAAAGTTTTTTAATAAAAATTTCAACAATATTATGATTATAAATATCCTGTGCTCTACTAGATAAGAAACTAACCATTTGTAGTCACTTTTCAGAAAATTTTGAAAAAGTCACAAAGGCTTTTTGTAAAAAAAACAACAACACAAAAATTAAAATATATGATCCTTTGCACATCACAACTAGATCGTACTTTGTCTACGTTACCAAGTTGCAGTTCAAAAGCTTTTAATCTCGCAGAGTTATGCGTTTCGAGAGTTTTCAGAGTCGTGCTATTTAATTTTAACATAGCTTTCAGTTATTTTCAATTTTGGATCATTTTGAAACTCTGTTTGTGGAATTGTCCTATTAAATAGCACTCGTGCTTTGGAAATTTTCAGATAAATCCCCTCCTCGCTACGCGAGTCGGGGATTTATCAACACTTTCCAAAGGACTCGTGGTATTACCTATGACTATTTCACTAATGTGATTTCGACCAATCACACTGAAGAATTCGTAGCTTAAGAGCCAATCGCTGCTGTCATCCTCCTCGCGTTTTATCACTTTTGTCTTATCGTTTTTGTCTTATCGACACGAGGTGTCGATTTCCTGGACAGGCATAATGATCGAGGAGTTCTTGTGACATACGTCACATCTGCATCCGGCTGAATGATGTCTCTTGTTTCTCCACAGAACTCATATAACTATATAGGTAAAGCGAACAATGGTACTATAGAATTGTTGTGACTCTTGGTGAGTTTTAAATTAAAAAAAAAACTTTATTCATGCATCGCCTTTTATTAGTTAGACATCATTTTATTCGTGAAATAGTCTTCCTAAATACATACTACTGGAGGTTCTGAGTTTCCCAGAAAAATTCACTCACCGCTACGCGGCTCGGTGAATTTATCGGTAAACTCGGAACCTCTCGTGGTATTCCTACTGACAAAGCGAGGGAAAGTAAAACGGCGCTGGCACACAACCCAGTAATGTAATTGCGAAGGAGCGGTAGGTTAGCGAGGGGGCCGTGGCCTGTGGCGGCGTCTCCGGGAGAGCGCGGACGCGTCACGGGCCGTGTCAACAAGCGGCCTGGGGGGCAGCTGGGCGTTCACACGCCCGCCGCTGCTGCCCCTGCACCTTGGGCCTCGCGCGCTGCAGCACAGCTTCCGGAGCTCCCGCACGCTCGATGGCCCTCCCCTCCTCTGCGCTCCGCTGATTTCTGCTGTTGCAACCGCTCCGCTGTGTGGTTGTCAGTTTGAATCACTCGTTAGCCTTTCTTGCTCTTACTTTATCATTACTTTTATTCGTGTAGTGTCATATCTCTGATCGACTGTTGGTATCCGTATGTCAGTGAACTGATGTTTTCCATTACCGGTTAATTATGTAATAATGAATAGTTATTTTAATAATATGGAAAAAGTTGTGGTGGTTTCCTTCCACCGCGCCTTCCACCATAAATTACGATATACGCGGAGATTATTAGTGCTGTTGCAACCACCCTACTGTGAAATTGTGAGTTTGATCCCTTGTTAGTCTTTATTTTTCTTACTACATTATAACTTTCATTCGTGTACTGTCATATCTCTGAACGACTGTTGGTATCCATGTGTCAGGGAACTGATGTTTTCCTTACAGGTTAATTATGTAATAAAGAATAATTATTTAAATATTGTGAAAAAAGATTAGGTGGTTTCATTCCAGCCCGCCTTCTACCATAAAGTATCATATACGTGGCGATTATTAGTGATGTTGCAATCGCTCTACTCTGTAGTTGTGAGTTTGAATCCCACGTTAACCGTAAATGCTTTCACTTTATTGGGGAAGGCAGGCTGGTATGTGAAACCAACACGTCATTCTTAATATTATTTTTAAAAAAATATTTAGCATTACAAAATTAACCCCTAGAGGAAAATATCAGTTCCCTGGCATAAGAATAACGACAGTTCATCACAGGTATTACACTACAAGAATAAAAATGATAAATACAATATATTTGCCAAACTAGTTTCCGTATGTGTGGGAGAACATTGAAGAGGTGTGTACAATATAGTACTAACCTTCATTTCATAAGTACAAAACAAATGTCTTAACATCTCTTCTAAACACAAACACGTTCGGATGTGCTGAACAAACGTGTTCTTAGAACTATAGTATATATGTAGAAAGCAGCCGCAAGTGTGTATACAATAAGACACGTCTCATTGTACTAAAGCTTTGTTTTTCCACTAGATGAAAAAAAATATAGACATGTTGGTTAGGAATATGTTCCACCGACCCCTCCAAACGGGAACAGGTGGCTCAGGGCATCAACTAATGTCACTGCAGTGCCTCTGACCGAGAACTCCTATGTTTGAATCCCGACGGTGTCAGGATTTTCAACACGTGCTAGATAGCTGAGTCGAATTCTATCGCTGCCTGGAAGAGAATTCTAGCGGTAGGCTGCTCTGATCGGTAGTTTTTCGTGGTTTCTCCGATCAACACCAGGCGTATGATAGAGCACTACCCTAACAAACGGGCCACGGAGCACGCGATCCTTCCTTCCTCTTCCTTTCCCTATCCTCTCCCCTTATACACACTTACACTAACATGCACTACACTACCACACATGCCTGGAGACCGGTCGGGAGCTTAGAGCTAGTTCCGGCTGGGGTTGTGCCCCGCTGGTGGGAGATGCCTGGTGGGAAAAAAACGCTAGCCGACGGTGGGTTTCAATCAATCCCCACCCCTTCCATTCGTATATCATGTCATTGGCTCGATCCTCCCTCTTCCGTGTCAGTGCGTGACCTTGAAAGCTACGCCTCCAAACGCAGCTCCCAGCAGCCCCCTTCCTTGCCAACCGCCCCACCCGGCTTCTTCCAATTCCATCTTGCGAGGTGCAATTGCAAGTTCGGTTCGACTCCGCGCGCTATTGCACTTTTATTCGGAAAGTTTGGCGGCGCTATTTGGCCCCCCCCTGCTCCCTGCCTCGCAGCCGTCGCTCTGCCATGCTAATCATGCGACGCCTCGCGCGCTCCCGGCCGCGCACCCCGCCCCCCAGCTCTCGGCGCTCAGGGCGGCTCTTCACTTCAGAAATGCCACACAGACCTTTCTCTTTTGGTTTACTGATGAAAAGGAACTGTTTACGCTGAAGGTGTGAGGAATTATTTTCATTTTCTTTGATATTGATGTATTTGTTTTTTTAGTGATTAATTAAATGAGAAATGGAGTAAAGCTAAAAAAATACGTTTGTTCGTATATCTTGTCATTATTGAAACTTTACGACAAATGTCATAGAATAAAATATAAAGACAAATGTCATTAGAAGAAACAGAAGAAATAAGTTACAAATTGCATTAATTCGAGCCCGTGCACTAGTATTGGACGGCCCAAGGTTTTGTAATAACCTGTAACGCATGTTAACTTATTCTATTTATATTATAATGAATGTCCGAATATCATCTTATTTTTTTCTTTTTCATTTTCAAGAAACCAATCAAACTGCATGGCACGTTTTGTAAATGATTTTGACAAATTTCACTCATTAGGCATTATTTGCTTTCTATCAATCGTAATGTTCTTGAAAACTAAATTTCTCAAACAATGTACACTCCTCCTTTTACGACCCGATGTAAATATACTACAGATGCAAATTTTGCACACTTGTTATGGTAGGAAACGAATAGACTGCTGTTACCCTTCAGTAAATACTTTATTAGTGATTTCAGAGCCACATGCACTGATACAAGACCCCTGCGATGCGTTATTCTGTTCTAAACCCTCTTAACACAAGTTCAGATTATGGATCGTGAAATTAAATTAGAAATACCTAACAGCTTAATACAGAAAATTATGGATCACACATTCCCAAAGAATGTCATAGCCGAAAGTGCGAAGTGAAGTAATTAATCTGTTGAAGTAATACTGCAGCAGCCCTTCAACTCTAGTTAACATTTAGTGACTCGCGCGGCCATTCATGTCAGGATTATTCGCGCATTACACTCCGTCCATTGCACCCATTGTGAAGTTTTATTTTTTATTAAAATCGTTAATACACTTTTATGTGCTTATATTTTAATTGATTTCACTATGAAAAGAAACAATAAAGAATTACAAACCATGTATGAAGCTTTCATTATATTTCCGTCACTTTCTATTATATTATATTTCACGGCCATTAGTAGCACAAGTGGTCGCGCAGGCCACAACGCCTGCATTATTTAGTTTTATACATCTTCTAATATTTACGTTTTTGCACAGTTACGAGAGAAACACATTTACTTAACATGTGAAATATTAAACTTTCTCATATTACAGAAAAAATTACATTTTGATCAAGTTTGAAGAGTACCGTTTTATGCGCCAATATTCGCATGTTGGATTCTGTGAAACAGGCACAACGATGTTACTTCAGGATATGACGGCACAGTGCGTAATAGAGATAAAAAGTTTGTTGATACCTTTCTCAGACAGAAATTTGAGGAATAGAAGTATTGTTTTTATTCGTGGATGGCAAACATTTCTTTTGTCAATTAGAAAATAAACTTCTGTTTGACTCTATCCAACAGCGCGGGTGACGGAGTATTAATACGATTATTGCAAATGCTGCGGGAATCGTAGAGAATAAAGGCTCCCACAGACTGACGCGGAAGATCCGTAGCCTACGCGGATTGGTCGCTACGTTAGTTTCGCGTCACGTGTTGCCTTATGAGCACGTTCAGACCTGCGCGGCAGGCAAACGTCGCGACAACGGATTGGCAGTGTTTAATCGGCGACCAAATTTGTAACGCTGTCAGACGCGTTTCTTCCGCTGCAGCTCGAGTTTCGTGGAAGTCCGCCCGTGTTCGGGAGTCTTCGCTCCCCTCTGGGTCGAGCGACCTTGCCAACCGACACTAAACGCTGATTCATAATTGACGCTCCGTTGTGAACGGTCTTGCGAATTCCGTTGCCGCGTCTCGCTCGGAACTTTCCGCGCCTCCCCCGCTGCGAAACTACCGCGCCGGTCCATGGGAGCCTTACGAAACACGAATGCTCCTCAGCATTCTGTCTGAAACGCATGATATTGCGTGCGATGCTGGAGGCGTCCACTCACGAAACTGTTGAATGGGGCGTGGCCCAGAAATGTCCTCCTCCATGTCAGGAGCGTCGAGGGCGCGCTCTCAGTTTGCTCTCGATTGCCGCCTCGCTTCGACAGCCCCGTCGCGCGCGCCTGACGCCGGCTCCGCGGGCGGCGCCCTCTCCATGGACGACGTGTGAGTGGACGGGTGGCGCTCCGGCCTCACCTGGCGACGGCCGCCGAAGCCAATTTCAGGCTCCGCGTAGCCACACTAATCAATTGGTTGCTTTGTGTTTCCGTCAACTGCTATGGCCGTCATTTCTGTGTGTGTAGTACACGTTTTGTCTCCGAAGGTGGCGGTGATGTTCCGCCTCCGCGAGGGCGTGAGGTCGGGCGCTTGACCTACAGGTGAAGTTCCTCCTCCGGGTATCTCCCTCAGTGGTTCTCCCTTCATGTGCGGTAATGTAGGTAGTACATGTATGTATGTATGTATATATATATATATATATATATATGTGTGTGTGTGTGTGTGTGTGTGTGTGTGTGTGTGTGTGTGTGTGTGTGTGTGTGTGTATACATATAGAGTGAGTCACGTAACTTAAGTACCTCCTGCAGTTTTTGAACGGTTGAAGTTACTACAATGCAGTTTTCACGAAACTGCATAAGGGAATTGAGCTAACTGATGTATGTATACATTTCCACATTACCACTTGTATTTTACGAGATATTGACGTAACTTTTTTTGTTTTTCTAACTTGCATTTTAGTTGACGTGGAATGCCATGCTAGCTTTGTGTAAACATGTAGATTATGCAATATCTTGCACCCTTTAGTGTGAAGTTATTTATTAATTAGTGACTTGCTGTAATATTATTTTCATGATATAGCTTTTTGGCTATTTTATTTACTTATTTTATAACTCTTGAATGAATACTTGTCATTTGATGTTCAAAAGCATAGCGACCACTTCGCTTTCACTTTGCTTGTGGCCAGGGCCTATCTTGTTTTTCGTGTCACCGTCTCTTCTCTCTGCG
The DNA here is from genome assembly GCA_011170035.1 of Teleogryllus occipitalis. Classification (NCBI taxonomy): domain Eukaryota; kingdom Metazoa; phylum Arthropoda; class Insecta; order Orthoptera; family Gryllidae; genus Teleogryllus; species Teleogryllus occipitalis. The sequence goes on from BLKR01007496.1 coordinate 35,263, forward strand.
CGCTAAGTGACGTTGAGGGCAATTCAATTAATCGCGGTCCGCCAGTCCGCCTCGCGCGCCGACGTGTGAGTCGCATTTCCGCAGCTCTCTCACCGAGGTCTGCGCGGTGAACTTTCACCTATATTCATTAAACATGTTGGAATCCGCATGATTTCTCTTGGAAATTGCTCCGTCCTCATTAAGGAAGGGATGCGGCTAAATCTCTGACCCTTAACAGCACGGAACTCTTTTGAAGGGGATCTACAGAGAAACACTGCACTGAGAGACACGTTACTCAATATCATTATTTTTTTTTTGTTTGTTTGATTGAACTGTCTACAAACTATTTACTATGTAAACTTCAAACTTTCTGTTTTACATTATTCTGTGTACATCGTTTCTAACTTTTTTTCTTATTATAGTTTTATAGAATAACACGCATCCTTATCAACACCAGAATATCTTAAAACAAGAAAATTAACGGCGTATTAAAGAAATACAATCACCAACAAGATAGTTCATTGTTATTTTACATTTTAAGCATATTTATCCCTTCAACAACGCATATCATAAGTTGAACGTGTGTGGTGCCTAAGATAGACATCTGTGCTTGTGTGCCACTTTTTTTTCTTCAAATTCTTAACTTTCCAGGAAATTAGTGATTTTTTGCAACAAACACGGTCTTAAAATACCATGAGTCATTTTGAATACGAATAAATTCTTTTTACTCTCTGTGTAAGTTAATGCGGAACACGTGCCTCTGAGATACATTTTAAACGGGTCACAGAGAGACGGCTTTCACTGTCTATGCTATTAAGAGGAACAAGGAGTAAGTACGTGTGTCTACAGAAGTTCTGTACGTACGTGTGTCTACTGAGTTCTTTATATCCAAAGAATTATAGGAAAAATTAGAAAATGTTTATTATTATATGCTAGTAGATGCCAGATACATTTTCTTCGAAAGGTACGATATAGAACCTGAACATTCTCTGGGCGTTCCTGGACAGGTGTGTTTAATTCTCATGTCCA
>BLKR01007497.1:0-36260 GCA_011170035.1 Teleogryllus occipitalis
ACTGTTACAAGGCGATTTATTTTGAATATTGTGAAAAATCACATTTCATGTTTTAAGTAAATTGGCAAGTAACAGTTAGAACTTTTTATTTATAAATCCAAGTTCGTTAATTATCAACAGATGTTTGAAACTTCCTGACCAACTATTTCAATGTGAATATTACAGATCTCGATTTAAATTAATAATTAATTTATTTATTATATAATGTACGTATAATATATGTGCAATATAATATATGGTATATGTTCTATTGTGTGTGTTATACATTGATATACCCTCAGTTAAAAATGTGATTGTAATAGAAATGCGATATAAATTAATATCACATCAATATCCATCAAAAGTGCAGAGTATGTAAATTAAAAATTTACTAATCGAAAAATCATTTTCTCAATGTTTTTAAAAGTTATATAAATTGAAGAAATAGAAATAGTTTAAAATGAGATTAATAATTGATTACATACCATTCTTAATATTTTCTCCGAAAATGAGGTTTCCTAGTAATACTAGGAAAGAGTACTACGAGTCGAGATTACACCTTTTAACATCCATACTAGGCTAGTATGGATATTAAAAGGTGTAATCTTGACTCGTCCTGGGATAACAAACAAAAATTATATACGATATATAAATAAAATTATATGTACGTAATACAGCAAAATCAATTTTTTAATATACATGCACCAGTTTTAGTTATTTAATTTACTTACAACTTTATGGAATTATGTTTTATCAGTCCACGTATATGCGTCCAACATACTTAGTTCAAAAACTTGGAAGATGAAGTAGTCGAAAACCGATTTCCTTATATACAGAAAAATACTTACCCCTACTACAGGGTGCTTACAGATTTTCATCACTCGACAAGTTTTCACTAGATGATTCATAAATGGTTTTCCCATTATTTAGATAACATAACTATTATATAAGGTATTAGTAATAACACAAGGCTTAAACTATAGCTGCTAAAAAAAGCTGCCACCATAAATTATTTTGGGTGTTTTCTGCAGGTTTTTCTTCACACATTCCTCTGCAATATTTTTACGTTCACGATTTTTCCACAACATTTGGAACACAAGAAAAATTGACATATTTGACCAAATCTTAAACCTATCCTATAAGATAAGAAAACAAATATACTTATTATAGGATTAGGATATTTCTTTCTGTTATCGCATATTTTTCTCGAAACAACAATGTTTGGAAGCAAAGGAGGACATTTCCAGATTTTTTCGTAATTTTTCTTTTTTGTATGTGACTAAAGTTAATCATTTGCAGAAGTGATTGTATTCTGTTCCCAGAAATACTGATTAGGTGTGCTTTTACTGTGCATCGAGTTCTTGATCCTACCGCCAAGCAGCGCTGCTATTCATCTCTCAGAAAGAAGCTTGCTCCATGGGAAACCCACGGGCCGGTTTCGCGGACATCTGATTACGAGCTCTGAGCCCGGTTTGCGCTGCGACAGACAGTTTAGGCGCCCCGCGTGGGGCGAGGTGCAAATCGGGCCCACGCGCCCGTGATTATCGGTTCGCCCCCACGCGGACCCGCACTTCCCTTCCTCCACGTTGCGCTATCGACTTAATTTCAGCGGCGGCGCCTCAGCCCCGCGCCCTCGCCGTTGCATGCGCGGGCGCAGGGCCAGCACCCCCACCCCCACCCCCACCCCCACGACCTCGGAGATCCTGCAATTCGACACGAATCTGGATAAATACAGGCGATTCCGGTTATAGTGAGATTCTGGCGACTCACAGTTTTGGTTCACTATATCCGAGGTTCACTATATCCGATGATGTCAAGATTAAATAGAATTTTTTCACAATGATTGATTTCATTAATATAGAGATACAGCAAAATACATTAACTGCACGAACTGAAAATTTCAATATACTTGGTATTTATCCGTAAAAATCAATTATTTTCAATTGTTTGATTCGTAAATTTTTCGGCAGAGTTTATGCTCTCTCCATACTCGGCTCTGCATTGTTCTCTGTTTCTAAGTATCGTAATGCAGTCTTGTCACCTTTCAATGCCTCTTTCACTGTTAGAACACTTATCTACTCTCCGAAGGCTCTTACACTTGTCTAATAACGTATGAGATCTAATTAACTTCAGGAATTATTTCCTACGTTCACAATAGCCGAGTTTCAGGTTCACTATAACCGAGTGTTTTTATGCTTATTTGTAATGTAAATGAAGCAGGACCAATGACTTACGTTCACTATAACCGAGCGTTCACTGTATCCGAGTTCACTATAAGTTCCGGAGGGGACTGTATTTATGCAAGGTTGCTTTTTTTAAATTGTAAATGAGGAACAGCTACTTTGTTTAGTTTATCGTGTTCCGTGACCTGATCACATCCTGCAACTGTATCAGCACGTTCAGCGTAATTTATTTCATCATATATATTCTAATTAAAAATATTATGTGTTCAGTTTCCTTCAGAGCTTAGAGTACGCTATTCTTCACCGGGAGGGAGTCAGTGCAGCCGGGACGAGGAGTGGCACCAATATTTGGTTCAGACACACACGACAGTCTGCGAGCCATCCTAAAGAAATATGCAGGTTTTGTTTCCAGTTTGGGAAAAGTAGCTGTCTTGCTTTCACGCAGAATATGCATTTACAAAATCTTTAAAATACGAAAGAAACCGAATAGCGAATTATTTATGTCATGAAGCCATGTTACGTTTTAACAAAAAATCCTTCGTTTTACAGACTCTGAATAAGGTAAACGAATTATATATTATATGACAAAAGAAATAATTTAAATTACAACCATTGTTAATTTTACTTTATCTACAAATTATTCAAACCTCATTGGTAAATGATTTTCATCATATACAAATGTTATCTTTTCTACAATCACCCTGAAGATCATAATCTTTGTTGCAAATAATTATGTTCACAACTGTGAATCCTTTTACCAACTCACTTATTTTTGTTAATAACCAAAAAAATGACAAATTATCATTTTCACCCACAATATCCGTAACCACACCACCATCTTGATTCATAATAAAACAATACACATTTCAAAATTTTTATTAAAGTGGTACATAATAGAAAGATGGTGCAATGATCATCAAAGATTACTTTTTTTTTCTTTTGAAGCGTGTTCATCGAACAGACATCTTCCAATAAGGTCATGTTAATTTTTTCAAAAATGTGAGTATTTTTGGGGATTCAATTGAAATTAGCCTAACGTGGTTTTCTCTCTTAAAAATACGATTTTAGTTTAACATGAAACAGTGCAACGATGGGTGTTTGAGATTTTGATTTTTAAAAGGCGACAAGTTATGGTAAGTGGTTTTATTTACTTCTGTGATTTCACTGTTAGTATATGATGTTGCTGTAAGAAATATTTTCATTTTGTCAAATTCGTATTGATGTATACTTGAAAATATTTAGTTTTGGACCAAATGTTCTACGATTTGTAATGAGTTTAACAAAAGCTAATTACCGAGATGTATTAATTTAGACATAAATTGTGGTAAAATAGTACATTATGAAACGATGATGTATGATGACGATGACTTGATACACGAATGTGATATTACGACACGACCTAGGATCGAGCGAGAATCAAACTTCACACGAGTGTATTAATATCCATTATATTGAGTTTCATACGGTACTTTTTCTACCAGTTTTATAAGTTAAACTATTACATTGAATCGTTTCCTGGCAGTTGGTATGTAGGATTCAGCCAATGTCACCTAACGGACATAACCCTACCTTCGCATGCTGTCGCATGGGGCTGTAGTACCAGTCCGCCTGCGAGGGAGTACTGCGCTAGTCAAATATGATCAAACAGAAATTATCATCCAATTTATTTTACATAATATTTAAGGTAAAAATTAATTATAATAAAATAAACATAAACCGATAAGCATTATATAATATCTAATGCAATTTTAAAGCACACAACCAAACGAAACATTTACTAGAACGATTCTCAATGATTAAGTGTCAATACTTGGTTTGTAAGCTTTTTTATAATTGATCAAAAACCTGTATCATAATGAAAGCTGTATCGTAATGAGTATCATTAGCAACTAATTGCAGCCTCCAATGGCAGCACTTTACAATGGAAGTACAAAAGTACTATTACCTCACCGGTACTAAGAGCCACTGGCGGAGACCTTGTCAGTGCTGCAAGGGTCGCGGCGCAGCTGCGCGAGGACTGTCTCAGCCTCTTGAATGACTTCGCGCGGCCTTGCGGCGGCGGTGGCGGTGGCGGTGGCGGTGGCGGTGGCGATGGCGGTGGCGGTGGGGGTGGCGGTGGCGACGGCGACGGCGGGCGCGGTGGGGGTGGCCGTGGTAGCGAAGGGTGTGACGGCGGAGGAGGAGGCGGTGGCGGTGGAGGCGGAGGCCGAGATGGCGGCGCCGGCGGCGGCGGCGGCGGTGGCAGTAGTGGCGGCGGCGGAGGCGGCTGTGGCGGCGGTTCACAGTGGCCTAGTTGATATAATATGTGCAACCATTTAATTTCTGTTATTAATCGTGCAACTTTTCTTGAACGATGCCTTGGAGAAAACAACTTGTAAAAAGTAATGTATCACAGCTTCTGAGTCAACGACCCCCATCTCAATCAGTATTTTTCGTCCAGTTTCCCGGACCCTTCGAGCAAATGCTGAGACGGCGTCTTGTTTTGATTATGGACATAAATGCAACTTCAGTATCTGTTCACGTCTTATAGAATTCAGTGTGAAATATAGTTATTCAAATTATCGTTTTCCATGTGATGGTGGCAGGAAGTATTATTTCTTCCGGAGGATATTATGAGGGCTAAAAGCCCTAATTTATAGCTGATTTATTCTTGAAAATAGATTTTATTACATCGGAGCGAATATTTTTTTAACAATCCTCACAAAAATTGCTTATTTCTTTCTGTATTCAAAATTCAAGTAAAATATGGCTTAGAGTAGGGATCACAAAATGATGAAATTGTGCACAGAATTCACTTCTCCCCGTAGCTCATCACACACAACTTTTTAACTGTTTTTGGCGTGAAATAAATAAAAATAAAAAATATTTAGAAATGCAGGTAGAGAGGGAGTATTAGTTAGGATATCAGCCACTGGATATTATGAAGCAGTGCCAATCTCTAGAATTTCACTCATGCCTTCACAACTTTCTCAATAATTCGAGTTATAATTTTCTCAGGAGTTCAAGGTATCTTCTGCTATGAATCTGGATATGCTTTGGCCATTTCTTTAGATTTTGTTTAGAAAAATACGACCAGGAATTCTCGGTTTTAACAGTAAATAGATTTTATTATGCGCCAATGAAAATGTGTTTGGAATGTTGTCTTCAGTGCTCGTTGTGAGCTTGTCCCTTTAACTGTTTATTGCTGTACAGAGGGGTAAAGAAGGTCATCGGTTAATAAAAATTGCGCGGAAAATGTCAAATCACACATTTCGATCAATAAAATTGTGTGCTTAAATGGCAATGAACTAATCCTTGCCAGATTAAACCAGCATCTCAAAAACATTAACTTAATTCCCAAACATCAATTCGGTTTCATTGCTCACCACTCAACTGCACACCAACTACTTAGATTAACAGAACACATCCACTCTGCATTTCAGAAAAAAACAACACACAATATCTACATTCCTCGACATCACTCAAGCATTTGACAGAATTTGGCACCCGGGACTAATCTACAAACTAATAAAAGCTGGAACTCCAACCTACATTATTCACATCATCAAAAGTTTCCTATCAGATCGCACATTCTCAGTAATAGTCAACAATCACCACTCCACCCCACACATAATCAAAGCAGGCGTCCCGCAAGGCTCCCCTTTATCTCCAACATTATTCAACATATACATAGCAGACATTCCATCATCATCAAAATCTAATATAGCTCAATTCGCAGACGATACAGCCCTATTCGCCTCAGGATACTCACTAAGTAACCTACGATCACAAATTCAAAATCACTTACACAACATTGAAACCTGGGCAAACCTCTGGAAAATTCAACTCAATCCCGACAAAACAATAGCAAAAATCTTCTCACTCAGAAAGTTCACCTCCCCCACTCCGCTAGTAATAAACAACTCCCCCATCACCTGGACCCCACCATCGCAACCCATAAAATACCTAGGACTTCATCTGGACACAAAACTAACCTGGAAAACCCACATAGATATCAAAATTAAACAAGCAAGAAATAAATTATTCCAACTCCGGCCACTAATCAACAAACATAAATCTCTGTCATACACAAACAGTACAACACTATACAAAACAATAATCAGACCACTACTCCTTTATGCATGCCCCATATGGACAAACGCAGCCCCCACAAATGTCAATAAAATTCAAGTTATGCAAAATAAATTTTTAAGATTAATCACAAATGCCCCCTGGTTCATAAGTAATAAACAACTTCATTCAGAATTAAACATCAATACAATAATAAACCAAATAGCACAAATATCACACAACTTCTACCAAAACCTAACAGACATACCAGCAGCATCCCATTACAAACTTCCGAAAAATCCAACCCACACACGAATAAAAAATAGATTCCCTTTTGAAGCATTCCTCAAACTTTTAGCCAACGACAATTCATAACACCGAGGTTCTCCCCTAGAGTATCCTCTCCAATGCATAGATTAAGTTAGCTTAGATATTTTAACTAGAATAAGTCTGAAAAAAATACATCTGTAAAGTAGTTGTACTGAACGATGTAAATCCTCCAAAATGAATAAATGTGTAAATAAAAAAAAAATAAAAATGGCAATGATAATAGCTAAATGTTTTGGAGCTTCTTAACTGTCCAATGAGGCAATACAATAATCGTATGAGTGTATTACAACTGGCAAAAATAAGCTAATAACACGTAAGTGTTAAACATTTACAAGATTGATTATTATAATATTCATAATACGAAGCATAATAAACCGAAACGTGTATTCTAATTATTATTTACACTCAGTTTGTTACTATCAGGTGTAATTTTCAAATTAAATTTCCCAGAATACTTTCGGATTTACCTTTGATAATTTGAGAAAGTTTAAAGGCTAGATAACAAAATGTGAAATCTGTGTATTTGTGGGTATTTTGTAACTCGTACAAATAAAAGTAAGTGAAATGAATAATTTGGAATCTTCTACGATCCTAACTTCCTACGAGTTTGTGTAATTTGAAATATTTTTTATTGGTAGAGAAGTCTCTATATTTTTCTCTTATCACATAACGAATGAAGAACTCTGGGAACATTTTTTGCATTTGCTGTGATTTCACAACGTGGGCTAAATAATACCGCTAAAATATGAGGAACAAACACTTAAAAGGCGACATGTCCATTTCACAGAAATTGAATTCTTCTGTTGTGTTTACTTATAATTTTATTTCCAGCAAAAAACATTAAATATCTTACAATACATTAAGTAGTACTCTATTCGTCGAGTTACAGATGGCGTAGAAAAGTGTACAATTTATGTTATAATTTTTAAATTTTCGTGGACATGTCACATTTTGAATGTTTGCTCCTCATATATGCATCGTTTTGTTTAACACATAGCATACCTAAAATGTTTTGTAATTCAACGTAAATCGTTTAACATTTATTATATGATTTATCTATCCATTTATCCATTATTCATACATTTAATTCATTCATTTATTGATTAATTCAATCATTTCCTCCTTCATCATTCTCTGAATTATTCATGCAAACGTTCATTCCTTTAGTCACTTATGTGTTCATTATTTCCTTCATTTAGGCATTCATATTCAATTTATTTTTCTTCTTAAAACAAAACACAAAAGCAACAAAATAACAAGAATATAATAACAATAACAAGAATATAATAACAATAACAATATAATAACAATAACAATGTAATAATAACAATAACAATAGATTAATAACAATATAATAATAATTCCCTTTTTACACCATCGTTCCTTTGTTCGTTTTGAATATTCATTTATTCGCGTGGTGGAGCAGCCTTTCGGCCGAGTGCGGCTGGCGCGCGCAGCCAGTGCGCCGGGGGCTAATTAAAGGCGCCGCCGCGAAGCGCAGAGAGCACCCGAGGGCGCTCCGCCAGAGAGCACGCGAGGCGAGGTGAGGGTGCTACGATGAAAAGGATCGTGAAATTAATCCTGCCCCGCAAACAGCGCGGAATGCAATTCACAAGCGTGGAAGGTCACACAAGCGCCAGTCGACACGGCTTACTGGTGGATACCGAATCTCGAGCGGAATTGATGATGGTTGTAAAAAATATATTGTCAACTCCGGTTATAGTGAACTCTGGGAATCATCGATTATAGTGAACTTAAGTCACTGAACAGTAAGTGAACTTATAGTGTAAGTGAACTTAAGTGTTTAGTCGCTAGCGTTGTTCAGACGGACGGGCAGACAGACGTTTTGTTGTCAATCGAATTTTTGGTATCAAGGACCCACAAAACATGGATTCTGCCTGCATCATGTGTTAAAGGACTTGTTTTCTGAATTATGCAATTGTATTTATCCATTTTCCGTTATCAGTGTCCGGCAATAGTAATTTTTCTGCCGAATATTCACCGCTTTTCTTGCAACCTTACATAACACTCTCTTCTTAATAAGAACCTTCTTTAGGACGAGAAAATAAAAATTGCACATGTAGCTTTGCAAATATTTATTTTACTATTTAGAATACTCTCTACGTAATATTAACCCTTTGTACTCGTAAGCAACGAACACAATGCACGTTCTACAGCTCGTCCGCTATATCAGATATGCCACGAGAATAATAGCTAATAGAATTAGTATGTAATGTGACATGTCCTACAACTCGTAGGGAATATCTCAAATGCCACACCAAAATACCTAATTAATTAGTAAGGTATGTCACAGATGTACACGTATTTTCCTGGTATGTAAAATAAAGTTTTCGTAGTTGAATCGGTCCGGACTTCTATTCTATTTTTAATCAATGTCGACGCAATAGTGTGAGAAAGAGTTGGAACGGGGTAATGCCGAGAATCGTTTTGGAGGTATGCCGCCATTTTCCAACGTCATCTTAGCCATGTCTTACGAGTTGTAGGACTTCGCAGTGCTCACAAAACCTCCGACCGCAGAGTGAATTTAAGGATCGCATATCACACATGTCCTACGAGTGCAAAGGGTTGAGAATACGTCTGATCTCATCGTCGCACTCAATTATTCTAAGTACAGTTTAGTTTGTTGCGGGTGAAAGGAGCTTGGGAGGCAGGTGTGAAAGTGTCGGCGAGAGCTGGCGGTGGGATTGCACACGGAGATGGAAACGAAAGCGATATAGAGTAGGCGGGAGGCGAGAGGAACTCTGAACTATAATCTGTTTTATTTGAATGGATAGTAAAGCGAGTTGGGGTCAAATGGCTGACCAGGGTCTGTTGACGAGTACCGATGCCTACAGGCACTCACTCTGAAAATACCAGATATACTCCCCCCCCCGTAATAGAGATTCCCGATTTCGGAGCAAAGTTCGGCAAGTCCTACTTCTCTCCTCCGCGTGGCGGCCCCTGGATACTCTCTGTGGTGAGAGCTCAGAGAGTAACGAATGGAGAAGGACGAAAGGCGAGTCTCTGGCGCCTCAAGCGAGAGCACTGGGCTAAGGGTAGGAAAACCCAACAGAAAACCAGTGGGGCCCTCCGCAGGCATAATGAAGCGAACCGTCCTGTGAGAGAAAACCCAGAAATAAAATCCTGGTGCTACCGGGAGGGAGTTCAGCGCAGGGTTAACTACCCAACCTGGTAAAGGATCGATTTACAAAAACCTTCAGGAAAGAAAGCCGGGCAAAGATATTTACGACGACATGGTACGGAATTGGAACCGAGATATGGAACATGGAACGAAATCCTGAAGGAGGCCCAAGTTCACTTATGGACGGTTGCGACCTAAGAAGGAAGAGAAAAAGAAGTAAAACCAATGCCACACAGCTGTTGCCGTTTCTCGCTGTCTAATCTCCAGTTCTTTCCATCTTCCCAGGCATCATATTTTAAATCTCTTTTATATTTGAATTGTCGCACTGAATTCCAAATACAGATCAGTGACTTGCCTGTGGCGCAGCGGTGGGTGATGATGGACGAGATGTGTATGTGGGCGGTGTGATGGCAATGGTAGGGCAGGTTCTCGTAGACAGCAGAAGCAGAAGAGAGATTGCAGGTGAAATCCGAAGTCTTAATCCAGTTCGGTCAAACTGCCGACATGAATTTTAAATACAGATCACTTTCGTCAGACGTAAAATCGAGAGAGCCAGGTGGAATAAGATGTCGAAACTGTTCTGTTTAGGGGGTGAAAATCTAAGAGTCAGTTCTGAAGTCGGCAGTTAGGGACGGAGGGAGATGGCAAAATCCCAATCCGTGTTGGTCTCATTGTTGCACATGAGTTCTAATCATAAATTATGTTGCCAGTGATAGCAGTGGTTGTTGCAGGTGAGACAAAGATGATGGCGGTACCACGACGGCGGCTGGGCTGAGGTCGGGAGATGGAAATGGGGATGAGACTGAAGGTGAAGGCGGAAACTCAAACAAAAACCTTCATCTGGAATTGTCACGCCGACTTCCAAATGCACATGAGCGTATTGTCTGTTGGTTGGTTGTTAGTGATTCTGGACGCGTCAACTACTGACGTCACTAGTGCCACACGTGTAGTGTTAATCTCCAGGTAGTGGCAGTGGTCTTCCCCAGCTCGATGGCGAGATCCGGCGCCGACCTACCGTTCGCTAGCAGGGTTTACCTCAACCAGGTATCGCCCATCAGCGGGTCAACGCCCAGCTGGGGAGTTGGGAAGTTCTAAGCTTCCGACCGGTCTCCCGGCACGTGTGGTAGTGTAGTGCATGTTAGTGAAAGTGTGTGTATAAGGGGTGAGGGTAGGACAAGGAAGAAGAATAGATCGCCCACGGTCCGTGACCCGTTTGTTAGGGTTCTGCTTCGGCATTCGCCTGGTGTTGATCGGAGAAACCACGGAAAAGTACAGATCAGATCAGCTGGCCTGTAGAATTCTCTTCCAGACAGAGACTAGCTGAGAAGCCCGTGTGGGAAATCTTGGCACCGTAGGGAGTGTAACTCTAGGACTTCCCGGTCAGAGGCCTTTCATTGACATGCGTTGATGCACTGCGCCACCTCTCCCGGTGAAATGGGAACGAGACTGGAGGTGAAGGCAGTCGCTCAAACCAAAACATAATCTCTAATAGTCACCCCCAATTCCAAATACAGATGGATGTGTTGTCCGAGTTATTGCAGTGAAGGTAGGTGGGAGAAGGTCGGAGGTGGATCCGTGGAGAGGGGTCGAGGAGGATGAAGGGGGCTCGGAGGCGGGCGGGAGAGAGGGAGGGGGGGAGGGAGGGTAAGGGGGCAGGGAGGGGGGGTGAAGAGGTCGGGGGATCCTCCTGGCGGGGGGCGAAGGGAGCGGAGGGTAGAGGGAGATGGGGCTGGGGGAGAAGGTGGGGTGGCTGAAGGGGGCGTGGGAGGGGAATTTGGAAGGGACGGGGGTTGGGGGTGTCCAAGAATCTGGCCTTGCGGGGGAGGGGGCTGGTGAGAGGTCAGGGAGGGGGCGATTGGCAAAGCGTGGGGGAGAAGTCCGGGCTGTCGGTGAAGGGAGCGGCGCCGTGGATCTCTCGGGGCGGCGCTCCAAGTGGTAATGCCAGCATTCGCCTCGCCCGGGGGGAGGAGCGCTGAGGAGGGAAAGCTGGGGCCGCCGCTGGACAGGGACCTGGTGGGAGCCGCCGCAGGCGGAGAGGGGCGGGTGCGCGCGGGGAGGGGGCGAGATGCGTGGGGTGGGTGAGGGGGGCGGGGCGTCCAAGAATCCGGCCTCGCGGGGGGAGGAGGAGGGGTGGGGGCTGGGGGCTGGTGGGAGGGCAGGGGAGGGGGCGGGTGCGCGGGGCAGATCGTGGGGTGGGTGAAGGGGGCGGGGCGTCCAAGAATCCGGCCTCGCGGTCGGAGGCGGGGCGGGGGCGGCGCGGGCGTCCGAGGCCGCGCGTCTCGTTCGCTCGTTCGCCGCGTTCGCTATTGATTCAGTTAAATGTTAACTCAAGATTAATAATGCAGCCGCCGCCGCCTATCGACCGCATCCTGATGGGATCCTGAAGGCCGCGTCATCGGCGCAGCTGTTGCATTAGTACTGAAAGCGCGCGCTGGAAAATTCATGCGTCTCCGCATCACTTGCGCTGCACACCGTGCTTGGACACCCCTGCGCCGCGGAGGGGCCTTCGCCGCAATCCGAGGAACGGGGGGGGGGGAGGCTCCCTGCAGATTCCAGTTGGTGGCTTCCACTCGCTGCAATGCTTTAGAGGCAACGCTGTGGTCGCTATTAACTGGAACTATTAAGTGGATACACAAAGCTTGTGGTGTTTCTGAACCTGTAAACCGTTTTTAAAGTGCTCTTATGTGTTGAAGCTTTCTTTCTTTCTTTATTTGTTTCATGCGTAGTTTCGTTCAAATATGCTTTTACAGTATATGGCGTTCAACTTAACAATGAATCTAGTAATGTTATACTCCCCTTCCAAAATTCCCAACATCTAAAGGCCTCGGATGTTACCTCTATTCTGGATATTAACTGTTAATATTTAAATTTTAAAATTATAATCGCCGTAAATAATACTTGAAAGGTATTAATAATGCGAACTGAGTTTAGTTCAGCTACAGGTTTTACTATTTTTGCTAGTACGCGCAATAATGCACAAAGCTCACCTGTAAGCTATTCTCCTGGTTTTTCTCTACTCCCAGTATGAGATCATTCTCAATTAGTTTCGAATATTCTAACGCAAAATCTTCTACAACTACATTTATTCCTACCTAAGACTTGCTTAACACTTCCATATTTTTCTTCCATGATTTTTGAAGAGATTACAACTCTAAAAACTCAGTCTAATTTGGGTTCACTTTCACTTCTTCAAGTGCTCTATTAATCGTTCCGTATGCAAATCTAAGTAAACATTAAAAGGCGACTGTTCTAAATGTTTATGTAAATGTGAAAAATTAATTAGCTATAATAACAATAAGTTCTGGGTTACATGCACTTGAAAATTGCTATTTGTACACTTAGGAAAGTAGAAATGAGAAATCGAACGTATTACATTCATTCATTTTCTAACATTACTCAGAGTGTTTTTTCTCCTTATTTACTTGAAATTTAATAAGTTTCAATGCAATACTGTTTATAGGTTTTTGCAAATTTATTTTTAAAATGGTAATATGCCTTATGGATAACACCGAAAATAAAATATGCCGTCACTTGTTCAAATTAACATCACTTGTTCACTTAAAAATATCATCAGTATGGCCAATGTCTTGAAAGAAAATTATGGCGTATCGAAAGAAACATTTCTTTGGGTGCTAGAGTTTAAACAACGCCACCTACATAGACTTGTTTAGGTGGCATTGGGTTAATTCCCGCCTTCCTAAGATCGCAGCGCCAAAACACACCAAAAAACTGTTTTGGAAATTTCTTTGAATGTTCTGATGGGAACTGAAAACAAATTATCACTTCCCCATCAGAAGACAGATGCGTCGATGAACACCACTTTTATCTCAATCAGTGCGGGAAGTGGTCTACGCGTGAGCGACGGAACCACACATCCGAACCCTCGGAAGTTACTCAAGTACTGTAAAGGGATGAGTTCAGAAGGAATCCTGTAATATTTAAGCGTCGGAAAGGGCCTGTTTCATAAATATTTTGGAATATGTTTGTTTCTATTTCGCATTTTAGATTCGAATTAATTCTACTTTTGCCAGCCACTGATGTTTCCAGACCTGGGCACCGTTTTTTATTAAATATCCCCGCCTGGCGGTGCGGTTATAACGGTGCTATAAGTGAGCACGACGTATTACCAACACCGTACCTTCTTTACTTGGCGTGCCTGAGCTGTTTCTTTTGTAATACAGCTCTAGAAACTGAGACGATTTATTAGAAATAAAACACAGCTTCACTTTGATCTGGGCCGAGAATCCAACCCTGAACGAGAATCCACAGAAAGCTAGCATGCTGTCCAAGAGCCACTAGGGACAACCAACTTAGGAATGACATTTTGAATAGCCTATGAATAATCTTTTAAAATAATATGTAGTATTGTTGACATCGCGTTATAAAAATTATGTTGGCTCTCATTAACCGGGAATCTTTTTGTCGCACTCGAAAAACAGTATGCTCACTCTAACGATTACTTTTCGATTTCTGGCGGCTATTATTCGTGGACTGTTTCCGTAACTTCTAGTCCCCTAAATTGTAACATTTTGAGATCACGAAACGACGAACGTTGGGGAAAATACATCCTGGACAACCCAGGGGAACCTGGAAAGGCTATATTGCAGATGTCTGCCATAGGTATGGAGAAACAACAATGGATGTAAATCGCAAGACACAAAATAAGAAGAAATTTGTCAAAAGGCTATCCTGACGCCGAAAGGCAGGAAGGAAAAGAAGAAAGCGAAGAAGAAGAGGAGAGGACAAACGAAACGTTGTCAACCTCACCTATGTTCCGTCAACTCCAGGAGCTAACCCACCATTCCGGCACGGTTACCTCCTACATCTTCCCCGTGGATTCTAGAAGATTGCTTTTAAATCATCGCATTGCGTACACATAATATCAATGGTCATGGATAACACTTTTGAAATCATGCTAGAGTTTTTTTTAGGGTTTCTAGGAATTACAATGTCTACATCGGTTGCCGTCTCACTACGAAACTGAAGATTCACTCTCATTTTATTGTTGAAATATTTTACTAGGATTGAAAACATCCATCAACTTCCAGACATCTAAGAGCGAACCCACCACATTGGTAGCGCTTGTCTACGACATCTCCCCCTGCATATTCTAGACGATTGCTTTCAAACCATCGCGTCGCATATACATACAATAAATGGTCATTGATCACACTCCATAAAATTTTTTAGGGTTTCTACCAATTACAAAATCTACTTCGGGAGACATCTTAATTCCAATGGCCCATTTTATCTAGATCAAAGTCCTTCTGCTGTTGTGAAGTGTTAGATCAAATCAATATCAGTAATGATAGGTTAGTTATGTAATAATTACTTATTTCTAATACATTTAAATATACACGTATTGTAATATGTCCAACCCAACAATGTTTCTCTGATGAAAAATGCAGTTTTTATATTCCAAGTTTTTACATATTTTGGGACTCTTTATAATTGCATACTTAGGGCATATCGTTGGAATGATATATTTTGCTATTTTCGTAGGAGAAAAAATCCAATTATCAATTACTTTATTGATATAGTTACTACTTGTTACTAATAGTAACAATATTAATATTTTTATAATAAATTAGAAGTTAATAACAAGTTACTTTTCAATATGTAGTGATTATAATTTTTATTAACTATTGAAATTTCATGCCACAACATATTGTCAATATCACGTCCAGCAAAACGGAGAGCAAATTGTCAGACATTGAAGAAACATTGTCCCTGTAAGAAATAGCAAACTTTAAATATGCGCCAATAACATATGTGGTAGCTGGACGATGTTTTACTCAGTACAAATCAATTTTGAGAAGCAACAGAGAATCGTTTCGGTTTTCAAACCTTAAAATGATGACTGTTATATACTGTAATGATAAAAATTAAGTGACCTTCAGCAATAGTCAAAGTCCAAAATTCAGGTGAGTTTGTCAATAATTGCATTGTTTTGTTAAACTATATGTTACTTAGATCTTCATTGATAAATTCAACGGAAAAAAGAACAAATAATGATCATTTAATTTTTATAAGGTTTCATATTGTACATATTTTCGGCGTTGTTAATGTATATATTCCTGTTTCGAATCTCATAATTACATACATATTTTACATTTTTCAATTCGCAACTATTCGAGTCCCACATATCAGGTAATGGTCCCAATTCGACAATTGGTTCACAAGGGTTTCGTTGTCAGATGAACTTCCCTGCTAACACAATATCACATTAGTTGGAACATACGAAAGAACAAAAGTAAGCTCCCACTTTGCTTAATACCAGTAAGGACAGAGAACAACACGCGTCTCTGTTTGGTTTCAAAAAATACTTTAAAATGTTGATTTCTTATATTCCAAAGAAGGGATAGTTCTTATATTGTTTTAACTATGGACGACAGTAAAACAATCGTTACGCACTCCAGTGACTAGAGGAAACCGAAGAAATTATGTTCTACAATGCAACTAAGGGCGGAATGGACACCATCGATTGGATTGCTGGTAGTTATTCTGTTGCTAGAAAGAGTAATAGATGGCCCTTGTTCTACAACAGCCAGTGTTCTACAATATCCCACATAAAGGAGCGATAAATGCATTGATCGTGTCTGAATGTAGTACCAAAGAAGAGAATCCGAGAATAATAAGAAAGTATTTGAAGGAAGTTGTTGCGCTTCTGGAGAAACCATATGTAAAGTCTCGTTTGAGTACACCAGGACTCAACAGAAAATTAAGAAACGACATTGTTGAACAACTAAAGCAGGCACGTCGAACCGCGGCCGCCCGAGCTACTTTCCCGCCTGGGGAGCCGGCGCTCCTACGGACACAAGCAACTTCCCCTGACTCCGCGCTCATTTCCCCTCCAAGTCCAGAAAGGGGCGTACATGCGCAAGTTGGAGCGGCGCGAAGCGGTTAATAGTGGGTTCATACGACAATATGTTTGCAATTTCTTTCGATCGAATAATCGAGAGTTGTATTATGTATTTACTACTTATTACGATTCGATGTTTATTTTCTTACTAAATTCTCCTTCATAAAAACATCTTTGCTAAGTGACAGGACTATGTTTGAATAACAAATTATTACCTTGTTTTCGTGTTGTGTTATTAAATAATTCAGTAATTTATTGCATTTAACAATAATGTGAATAAATACAGCGGATGTACAGCGCTTTTAACAGACAAGGATATTTCTTGATAAACCCTCAAACCTGAACGTAGACAGTTCATGCTTTTTTATTACTCTTAAGTAAACAAATACAAAAATTAAGATTCTTTTGATTCATTTTTTTAAATTTTACTCTCGATGGAGAATTTGAGGTCGTTTTGAAGTTCTATTTCATTTTAATGGATAATTTCTTTGCATTACAGAGACAATAGAAATTAGTATAGCTAAATTTGTGACAATGACTGTCAAGTAACTTTTGCCAAAGACTGTTATGGACCAGGTATCTAGCGACGTACCGGAGGAATTTGTACAACCCTCACTTTTAAATCTCGCGCCAATTTCTCTGGACGCAGTATCCGTGAGCTCTAATAAGTTTGTTACCTTACCCGCGACCTTGACATTCCTGTACTAAAGTAACCAGTTGCGTGTCGTCAAATGCAAATGAAGATCAGGGAAGTTCTAGAGAAAGAAAGATGTCTGGGAAGTGCCCAGGAACTGGTAACAAGACCAACTACTGTCCACTATGCGAGACACCAGTCCGCAGATCGCACGGACAACTGTCTTGTGTTAAGTGTCTCAAAAATGTTTAAATGGAACTGAATAGATAAATGTAAAAATGAAGAATTGTTTCTTAGAATCCATCACAAAACTTTTTCCCTGATTCTTGCTCTTGAAATAATTTTTCAGTTTTGTGACACAGAAATAGTATAAATATGCAGCTTGTTCATTGTATATTTTATTAAAAATTAAAATGAAACTACTGTATATTATGTCAGTAATTTATTTTTGTATTGCGTAGTACTCGTACATGGGTGCCCGTATACGTGTCAACATTAGAAAAAAAAACATTTACAAATTTTGACTAAAACTTCAGGAAATTTGCCCGTCATCCTGGCCCACCGTGACCGCATTTAGATATCTATCATACGCGACCTCTCTCAGTTTAAAATAACCAAAGAGCAAAAAATGTCTGGCAGGTTGCGAAATAGAATTATTTGACACTATTTCCTATTGGATATAATTTTTATATAACATGTATCGTATATTAAGTGTTTAAAAGTATTGTCACAGGCTTCGACATAACCGACCCGGTTGCCAAGATCGCTAAGGCTTGTGTCGAACCGATTTTGGACCGAAGGGTCGTGGGTTTGAGTCCCGCCTCGGGCATGGTTCTATTTGTGTTCGTCCTTTCATCACCATATCTTTTCATCTTCACAGTTACCATTACCATAACGTTAACTCCAATAGTGGGCGCTATCATATAGATGTTGATGCGACCTTAAATAACAAAGTTTAAAAAATAGCTTCGAGTAATAGAAAGTCCAGGTTTTATGTAGAAAACTGGAGTAATTTTCAATGAAAAGAATATTTAATCCTATGCTGAGTGCGTTTCGAACATCGATAATTTTCTTCATCTTCTTCTAAGACGCTACAACAAGGATGTCTCGCTCTCTTGAATGTCTTGGCTTGCTCCAAAACTGTCTTCCAGTTTCTTCTATCTTGAACCACCTCATGCCAATTCCTAATTCCTAGTCTATTCATGTCCGTGAAAACATCATCTTTCCATCTGATTTTAAATCTCCCTTTCTTGCTTGCTGCAATCGGGTACCAATTGTAAATCTTCTTTATCATTATTTCTTCTTGCATTCGATATAGGTGTCGAAACTAGCCAAGCCGAAGTGAGATAATGTGACTTTCAATGTTCCTTAACTTTTATGATGGCTTCAATTTCATGATTATATCTTGTCCTCCAGAGGTCTCCTGCAACCATTATTGGACCAAAGATCTTTCTCATTATTTTTCTTTCAAATACATTTAGCCTTCTAATGCCATTTTCCTTCAGGGTCCAGGCCTCTGTCAGCATATGTTACTACGGTTCTTTTTGAGACTTTTTATAAAGTCGAAGTTTTGCATCTTTAGAAAGTAGCTTACTTGTGAATAGATATCGAACATGGATAATGGTCGACCAAAACTGACCTCCTCATATAGGGAAATCAGCGAAACGCAATCACGCCCCGAGGGATTTCCCGACGACTGAACTCAGTGCTCTGCTAACATGAAGCCTATTGCGCGAGGGCAATGCGAGATAATCGCTTTCCATTGGCTTTGCACTTAACCGCCGGAATTGGGTTCGCCATTGCAAAGTGCATTAGGAAATAATTTAAACCTATTTTCGCACTTGGACAACAATAAACAGTCGTAATGACTTCCTGCGTACTATCTACAATTATCGTAATGTAACAAGCGCTCCCCACGTATTGCCGCTAGGGCAATTGCAGTTAATTGCAACGACAAAGCGAATTCTGAGGCAATCATGTCACTTTACTTTAACATTGGGATTTATTTACTCTTTGGGCTTACAAAGACATAAATAAGTGAAAATAAAATAAATGCAATTATAGTTATTTACCATATGTGTCTAAAAGCATCTGATTACAATACGAGATTGCAAAATTAGCAAACGAGGTCGTTAGGCCCAGTTTGGTGACCAATTTAGTATTGTAATCAGATGTTACAATACGAATATGGTACAACCTTTTATCCACTTTGTACAAATTTATAAATTTAATGTGAAATTTTGTTCTACGCCTTCAATTAGTATTCACATTTTTTCCCTCTAAGTGGCGACGCTGTTCTCAACAAGAAGAACAATTGAAAAACGCTTAGTGTATGTTTTTCGGGTTGATCCCGAGTTTAGGGTGGTCCTTTGGTTCCTTTCATTATTCATTATTTCTCGCGATTCCTATGTTTATAGTTGCGCGGTTCACTATAACAACTGAATTATTTATGTAGAATGTTAAATGAGAAGAAGACGCATGATAATTTGTTGGCGTGGAATTGTGTGTATTTTCGCATTTCAAGTATTCTTCAAATAGGTTTGTATCTACTGAGATGGAAGGTATTAATTTTCTTAAAAGTGAGTGTTCCCTTTAAAATAAATTCTCTTAAAAGTGAGGGAGGTATATAATACTGCGTGAGCACCGGAGTGACAGCGGAGGCGCGAACCAGGTCTCGAGAGCGAGGGCCGGAAGGCCCTCGCGAACGTAGCACGTTGGATCCGTCGGGTAGCGACGTGCGGTAGCACGTCGCTGACCTCTTGGTGAAAAAGTGAATTAAAGGAACCGTGCCACCCTAAACTCGGGATTTACCGTTTTTCGAAATGAGTGAATGTAGTTCTGAATCGGAAATAGAAATATCAGTAAATACTGCTATAGAACCATTGTTACCCAGAAACCAAGAAAGAAATATGAGTGACAGTATTTAATTTTTAAATATTGGTGTAAAAAATACACTCCATAACGGAAAAAGTTTTGATTGCTTATTTTTCTGGCAAAGTAAGAGAAGGAGAAACTCAAGTTGTCTTTGGACGCACTACTCTACGTTAAAGAGTACAATATCCCATAATAATAATAATAGTCTTGATATCAGTAAATTTACTCAGTTATTAGTGTTTTCGAAGAGGGAAAGTGAAGGATACGGGATGAAGAAGTCCAAAATATTTTCAAAGAAGAGTGGCAAATTACGCCAATCTTCTACCGTCCTAGTGTGGCAATGTCGCAGTTCCAGTTGATTCGATTGAGATGGCAGCGTTAGAGATATAACGTTCGTTCGCTCGCAAAGAAAATAGATTGGGACACTCACTGATATTGTTTTATCCAGTGGTAAGTTAGGGAATGATAGTATTTGGTATTGTGTGATAGTGTGATATTTTATGATAACATGACAATTGTGTGATAGTATTTGGGCTGTATGCTTATTTGTAGTAGATGTATTGTAATATATATGGCACAATTTAGATATCGAATCTTGGTGAAATTCATTATCTGAACTAGGGCCTCGGACACAGCATTAAAAGATATAAAAAGAATAAACATTTACGCGATAAATTGAGTAAACATTTTCCAATTCATATTCACTGATAAGTAAGTGAATGATAGTATTTGGAATTTCAAACCTGATTGACTCTGTGCTTGTTCCTAGTAGATGTATGGTTATGTGAACGGAACAAATAGTTATTGGTCATTTATGAAATTCATTTTCTGAACTATGGCCTCGGACATAGCAATAATAGCTGTAAAAAGATTGAACATTTCAGCGAATGTTACTGATCCCTTTTTCAGTTTAATATCAAGAATAATCGATAGATAATTACACAGAAGCAAGAACTTAAAATTTGGCATCTACCGCACCAACACTTGCAACTGCCACGGCTTCTGCAACCACACTTGCCTCTGTTTTTTTGGACTTGCATTTTCCACAACCCGGCTGCATTTGAATTTTTTATTGGATTAACAATACCTCTGCTATTTGAACATCGCTCGTGGTGGACTTGTAAACGACTTTCAATCTGAATTTTCTTCTGACTTTCTGACCAATACAGTGCCTTGGTCCGCCTGGGCTCGGCGATCTTATAGTGGAGGACCCAATGTAGCTCCGGTGGTGTAACGGTTAGCGTATCGGACTGTAATACCAGAGACAGCGGGTTCAACCTCGAAGCTGTGGATTTTAAGAGCAAAAATATACGCCTGATTTACGCTTACCTGCTTTTAAGTATATGCCTGAGAAGAAGTAAAGCCATCTGTCCCATGTTGTAGATTTACAGCGGTAAAAGACCCACAAGCCTAAATGAAGCCTCTGACCAAGATTCAAATCGCCTGTTTCCCCGCTCGAACGATACACCCTTTCTCTGTTGAACGGTGAAGGGAGCGTAGAGGAATTTGCATGGTCAAGCGTAAGAGCGAGCCTGATGGCCTGGGCCTTTCCGCGGACAAATATAAGGCATCATTGACTCACTTGGAGCGACAGATCAGCTGCCTCGAGCTGACAACCCCGTGCCCTCTCTCGTGTTGTTTCTGCTGTATTTCAGCGGCTAATCTGCTGTTGGCTTGTGCGGCCCCTCGCGTGGTTTTGGTGTTGTGTGGGTTGCATCGCCGCAAGACGGCAGGGGCTGTGGCAGCGTAGCGCGCAGGGCGGTTTCTTTGAAGAAACAGATAAAATGGAGGGATAAAAGTTTTCATTCTGAGAAACTGTAGTGTTTGGGTGGTTGTTAGTGATTCCGGGAACGTCAACTACTACGGTAATTAGTCGCGTAAGTGCAGTGCGTATTTGGGATATGTTGGAACCGGTTATGTCACATATGTTAGCCTCTCGACTGCATACAGAAGTGTAGCGTTCTGTGGTTGCATAGGGGTAGGCACCGAGGTTGAGGGCAAAGAGCATGGGAAGGTGTCAGATTGAAGTGTGGTTGGTTTGTGGTTAGTGATTCCGGGAATGTCAACTACAGAGATCATTACTACATAGGTCGCCACTACTGAGGTAAGTGCAGTGCATGTTTTTTTTATCTGGTGGTGGCGGTGATCTTCCCCCCCCCCCTGGATGACGAGATCCAGCGCCGCCCTACCGTCGGCTAGAGAGCTTCCCCAACCAGGTATCTCCCATCACCTGGGCACCGCCCCAGTCAGGACAAGCTCTATGCTCACGACGGGACTCCCGGCATGTTTGGTAGTGTATTGCATGTTAGTATGAGTGTGTGTAAGGGGTGAGATAGCACAAGGAAGAGGTAAGAAAGATCGCGCGCTGTCCGTGATCCGTTTGTTAAGGCATTGCTCCGGCATTCGCCTGATGTTTATCGAAGAAAACACGAAAAACTACCGTTCAGAGAAGCTAGAATCGAAACTCTTGGCATTGTCGGGACTCGAACCCAGGATCTCCAGTTCAGAGGCACAGCAATGACATCGGTTGATGCACGGAGCCACCTCCCCTGATCAGATTAAAGTTCAAAAAGGGGTTTTGGAAGGATGGGTATGAGGGAGAAAGAGTGAAGGACCTGGTTAAGAAGGTCGTAATTTAGATGCGTGGGACCGGAAGGTGGTTGAATGAAGAGCGTGAGTACGGAAATAGTTAAGTCAAAAAGCGTATCGCCCGCCTGTGAGTGAATTCATGATTTCTTATGTGATTTATTATTTAGTAACGTCTTTTATTAGAATATGGATATGAATTACATTGTGTATGTTAAATAGAGTTCACTTTTTATTTTAATTGCAGCTTTGCATTTGAAATGTCAACAATTACAAACAAAGAAATCCTGGGATTGTTGTAGGACAGTAGTAACAAGCTTTGGTATCAACCCGTTGTTAGACTACAATCAGTTGTTGAAGAATATCAAAAGGATTGGCGCTGACAGAAAGACAAAACATCTTTGCATTCACTGCCCCAAAGTTATTTTACAACACTCAACCTTTTTTTCTTGTTATTTAAGGCCGCATCAACATCTAGGTCATTAGCGACCGCTATTGGAGTTAACGTGAAGGTAACTGTAAAGATGAAACGATATGATGATGATAAGGGGTGAAAGGACGAACGCAAATACAACCAAGCCCGAGGCGGAACTCGAACCCGCGACCCTTCGTTCCGAGATCGGTACGACACTAGTGCCTTAGCGATCTCGGCCACCGGACCGACTACTGAAACTTTGTTTCAATTATTCTGCTTCAGAAATTAAATAGCATTCTAAAAAATTAGTTTTGTTGTTGTGCGTTTATCAATATTGATGCGTTTTTCTGTTTATTTTTTTTACTTTCACCGAAATATATAAATTATCGTCATGTTGAATTGCGTTAAATAAACTTTTCGTTGAAAAATATTGCGTTTAGCGAATTATTTCCTGTCTTTGGTCTCTCAGACCTCACCAGCACAGTTACGAGTTCGTTAGTACTTTTCACCAGCACAGTTGAAGGGTAAGGCAGTGTGTGCTCCAGGCGCAATGGGCGCGCAACCGCTGGTGCAGTGCTGCGCGGGGGGTTGCGTCCTCCAGGCGAACGCGGTAGCTTCTGCGGCGATGGGTCTGGGCGACCGAAAAGTCTATTGCGGGGGTCCTGGGCGGGCGGTGGCCGCGGGTTAGTGCCTTCTGTCTTACGTGCTTAGAGTTGAGATAAGCCGAACATGCTCTAAAGTTTGCGGGGTGGACGCATTCGCACTTCGAGCATTTTGGTGACGTTGAAATGTCAACCGTGGAATGAGATATTGAATGACTTTCAGCGCATTCCACGCAGCTTGGAGGGCGCTCGCACCCGTTTTTGGTGTCTCCAGAGCAATCATTGCGTGCAATGGGGAATACGGCCTTTTTAATTAGTTTAAGGTCGCTTTATCACATCTGGATCACCAGCGACCCATCTCATTATACAATTGTATGAAAAAATAGTAATTACAATTTAACAAAGAGGAAAAGAGCAAATTCAGTGGCGAAAAGAGAAGAGCGTGTGATCTGACGAAACTGGTAGAGTCAGCATTACGCTCCAGACTACAGAATGTCCGCATGTCCCGTGAGCTGCGGCAGACCATATCCCGAATCTTGAAAGAACCTGCACCTTTTGTTCAACGTGAATGTGATGTAGGTAAATTAGTGAGATGTGGAATATTTCTAAGGCGAAGTGATCGCATAACAAAAGTTACCTGTACCCACTACCAGGTGCGCTCAGTGCGCGGTTTGTATTTGTGGAAATAGCGGTTAATGAGGGATTGTGGGAAGTGACTTAAAATTGAGATTGTGTTGTTTTAGTCATAAGATGTGATTAATCAGATTTTGGTCCTTAAAAACTATTTTATAATTAATCTGCGTATTGGTACAAAATGTAGTTAGATGAGTACATTTTTATGATTCATGTGGATATTAACATACTTTTTAATTTGTTAAGTAACTGTGTTTTTGTTTAATTATTTTTGTATTCATCCTAATGATTACGCACATTTCTTATACATATCACCAAAACAGATTTCTTGTTATTTCCACACTTTTAAGCAATTGTTTGTGTATGGGAATGTGTAGTCCCCACATCACTAGTCACGTGACAAAAAATTACCTCACCAGTTTCGGGATAATATCTATGAATAGAATATATTGTAGTGTATTATTATAAGATATCATGCTATCCAACGTAACTTAAAAACGTAATGAATATCAGATACGTTACATATTTTACTCACTAAAAATCACTGATCGATATTTTTACGTGGTTTCTCCGATCAATATTCAACGAATATCGGAGCAGTATTCTAACAAACAAGCTATTGATCTTTGATTCCTATTTCCCTATCCCATTTCGCCTATCCTCTTCCCTTTCGTCCATTCATACCAACACTTACGTGAAATCTACTACCTCACACAAAGCGCGTAACGAGTTTCACCGCCTGGGGCAGTGCCTCAGGACTAGATAGGGTTGCCAAATTGAATGGAATTCTGCTTTTTTGTCTGGAAAACGACTTCGTGGAATATCGCTTAATAGGCAGAAATGCATCAAAACCTTTCCCATTTTGGGCGGGTTTTCAGATTACGACGAAATTTTCAAAAAAAAAAAAACATCACAACGACGTTGACAATGAATTCGATTTTTTATTTTGTGCTTTGCACATGATTTTTTATTAATCATTTATTAATTCGTTCAAATTTACTTCGAGAAGTGAGGAGTGTTAGTTTTTAGACCTCTAGTTTTAGGCGAGTTCTACGAGACATAACGTCTTTGTCATGCACAACATGAGAATATAATATATCACATTGGCGGTACTTGCAGTTATTTTAGAACACGACATTTAAAATTAGTCATCTTTTAGGAGTACGGTGGGACTGTCAGCATTTTCCGTTCAACCATAGGGGGGAATAAGCATGCATATTTCTGAGGTAATCTTTTTAAAAGAGGATACTTAAGGAGAGTGGAAATCGGATAATGGGAAAATTATTTTATCTCTTAATGTATTCCTCCTATCTGCTGTAGTCAGAAGAATAGTCAAAACTAATTTTTAAATATTAACATATAACATATTATTAGACAGAACAAAAGTTTTTACATAAATCATTAATGACAATATTCCCCAAAAAATAAAACTAATCAAGCATTTCATAGGGGTATTACCTAAAAGTTTATTAAATTCCATCTGGCTACCCTGGGACTGCAGAGACAGAGAGAGAGAACTGGAGGGGGAAATCCTCCAGAAGCCGAAACGTAGAATGGCGCTGGATATCACTGTTCAGCGGAGGAGGTACACCATCACCTCCTGGGGTAAGCCATTTACTACACTAATGGGACTAATCATTATTATCAAAGCTCTTGACGTGCTCGGGAACAGTCGATCAATAAATTCATATATACAGTCGACTACGAATATAGCGAACGTCTGATGACTAACATTTTTGGTTCACTATATCCAATGTTCACTATATCTGATGTCAAAATTAAACAGAATTTCTCCGTAACGATTAAGTTTATTAATATAGAGATACAGATAAGCTCATTAAGAGCACGAAATGAACATTTCACTATTTTTATTTGTCTTTAAAAAATCAATTTCTTTGCAATGCTTCCTTCGTACTTTCCATTAGTTATTTCCCCGGATTCTTCTCCAGAATGCATGCTCTTTGAATAATTGATTCTGCATTGACCTTTGTGTCTAAATATCGAAATGCAGTATTGAGAACCTTCAATACCTCTTGCACTGTTCGAACACGCCTAATATTCGAGATGTTTTCGGTAGCAGGGTGGCGCAAGTGGCGAATGAAACTGATCGCTTTTCCGCACGGCGCGGCGGTTGTCGCCGGACTGATGTGACAGTGGCGCGCTTCTTATCGCCTACGTAGAACACAACACGCTTTGATCCGTGGAATAGAACTCCAAGTTTGCAACAAGTAAGGAATTACGCGTCACCACCGCCAGTTGTAGCCCATGCAGGACACGGCCTTTGTTTCTGCAATGAAACTGAGGACATCAGTAAGGTCCCCATTCCCGGTACACTACTTTCACCTCGAGGGAAGACTTCATTTATTACGGCCTTTGGCTGATGATATTTTTTCATGATGTCTAGGTTGGAATTTGTGGCATTGAGGCGATATCTCCTTTTCCAGAAGGAAATAAATTTACAGGACGTTGTATTTTCCAGCTTCACTGTAGCCGAGGTTCAGGTTCACTATATCCGAGGCTTTGTATGCTTCTCTGTAACGGGACCAGTGACATAAGTTCACTATATCCTGGTTCACTACAACCGGAGTCGACTATAAATTTGCCAACCATCTACTTACCCCCTCACTATTTAACAAGTAGCAAACGTGCTCAAGTCAGAGTTCGATGGGGAGAATGTGAAGGTGGGCCGTCACATGTGCCGCCCGGGGCGCGGAGTGGCGCCTGCGGCCGCTGTCTGTGGCGCGCATCCGCTTAGCGCTCGCGGGGCTTCGCTGCCCTTCGCCTCGGGTCTTCGCCGCCCGTTGACGCAACGCGCGCCCTTGCGCCCACGAACCGCTTTTGGGCGCCCCCCACCCACCCACACAGAGCGGGCGCGCACGTGCGAGTTCCTCTGCTGGCAACCCACAACCCCACTAGATGGAATTCAAACAGGGCAAGAAGAAAATTATAGTAGCCGAGGGAGAGATGCCATCAACTGATGTTACAGCGGCCCCTCTGGTTCCTACCAACTTAATGAACTGAACGTCTACTCTTTTTTTGTAAAAACATCAAATTGCTCTCCATATCAGAGTTTACGTCTAATGGTTGTCCCCGATAGTTCTACAACATGCCAATGTACGCCATGAATGGCAACTACAATATCCTTACAGTTGCGCTCTAATGTGTGAACGTAATTGACCGGCAGTGATGGCTCCGGGCATCGACTGCAGTGCCTCTGACATTTGTGCCTCACTACAATGAGACACTGCAGCGCCTCTGACCTGGAGGTCAGAGTCCCGACAGTCCCGACCGAATCCCCACAGACCCGACGGTGGCAGCATTTTCGACAGTAGCTTGTCAGCTTGGTCGAATTCAGTCGCTGTCTGGAGGAGAATTCTAGCGGCCGACTGCTCTCATCGGTAGTTTTCCGTGGTTTCTCCGATCAACACCAGGCGAATGCCGGAGCAGTACCCTACCATACGGGCAATGGACCGCGCGCGATCTTTCCTACCTCTTCCTTCTCCTATCCTCACCATGCACACACGCTTACACTATCATGCACTGCACTACCACACATGACAGGAGACGAAAGATTAGAGCTCGTCCCGACTGGGGCGGTACCTCGCGAGTGGGAGGGTCCTGGTTAGGGGAAAACCCCACTAGACGACGGTAGGTCGGCGCCGGATCTCGCCATCCAGCGGAGGAAGACCACCGCCACCTCCCGAGCAAAATTATGCACTACATGTACGGGGACCATAGAAGTTTACGCGCCCGGAATCACTAACAATCAATCTATATTAGCCGACTGCTCTGATCAGTATTTTCACTGGTTTTCTCCTATCAATGCCAGGGGAAAGAGGGCGTAGGGACCCTACAATCCGGCATGTACATTATGCAAATTTCTTTCCTATTGTATGCTCTATTCTCACTTACTTACACACACTTACCTTTATACTATACACCCAACGTGAAGGTTGGCAGCGAATCGCAATTTCTTGAGTTGTTTGTGCTCTACGCTTATCCCTAATCGTGATAGTTGGTAATCAATTCACCGGCGAACCTCCCAAGATAGCGCCTAGCTTGATCAAAGTGGCGCTTTCATCATCATTGCGCCCCTTGACGTTGCAAAATAGACAATTTTGGCTGGACACCACTTCAAAACAAATTGTTGGCCAATCCGGCACAAAGGAGTTCCCAAAGGAGCCAAGCAACTGGAAGTCAAGAGAGATTGTCAGCCGGCTCATGCAAGGGGCGAAGAAGTCAGATTTGGAACCAATTGGAAAAGGGTCGAAGCGAAACGTCCCCAGTACTTTTACAAAGTGACTATCGTGTCAGCGCGAGAACACTCGCATGTTAAACCACACCTTCTTCCCAATTTTTCCATTTCGATAATAACTCAGTAATATATCTTTTTCTTCAAAACCATCTTATCCTCCGTCACGTTATCTGTATGTCTCCTTGTAATTGATAACAATACACCCGTGTCAATACAAACTATTCTTATTTATCGTTATTAACGAACACAGACATACACCCGTTTAATACAATCAAGTAGTATATCAAGTAATTAGTTTAATTTCTCATGCTGTTTCTACAGGCTCTGAACATGTAAGGTAGAATCGAGAAGCGTCGAACCAGCAAGAATGTTCAAGAAGATATCATCCTGTAGATTTCGATGTGAGAAACTGTTTCTTTGGGGCCAATGGTATCAATGTTTCTGAGTTGTGGTTAGAAAGAGTAAATTCATTAGACAAATAGAATACTTCTTATTGAATCAAAATAAACTTTTGAAACTTGTAAAACATGATTCTCTGCAGGTTTTCTAAAAATTCCTTAAATCCATGTTGTTTTACATAATAACCTTTGCATGTTTCAGCACAAAAAAGTCAGCCTGAATGCAAATGTTAACTATTATCGCGATTGCTGGCCGCGCACTTTTGGTGTAATGGGGTAATCAAGATAGAAGGCAGTTGTATTTTATGGATAGATAAAAAATGCATTATGCAACACTTGGTCCTGAAAGTTGAAAAGCTAATTTGAGCATTTGGTTTTCTATAAAATGCTAATTGTTCTTTCCAGAAAAAATGTTAGATATAAATCCATCATTACCATTTCCAACTTACAGACCATGATCAACAGAAACCAGTTTAAAAATAAGTAACACATAACCGGAAGCATTTAACAATAAACTAAAGTGTACATAAATAGAAAACTTATTCATATTGCATTAATTTTTATTCAAGTGAATTTACACGTTTTAAATAAAACATTAGGAACCCAATGTGCCTGAACAAACCAATAATTTAAATGGAGTTAAAAGACAATGACAAAACAATACAACATTAATGTTAATAGTGCCCGCAGATTATATTCGTGCTGTCAGAATGAGTTATTTAGTGCATTACAAGTCAAATCAACGTGGTCGGTATATACAGTTGAATCCGGTTATAGTTAACTTCTGGAGACTAATCTTTTGAGTTCACTATATCCGATGTCAAAATTAAATAGAATTTCTTCGTAACGAATGATTTTTTTCACATAGAGATACCGCATGAATTGAAATTTTCAATATCTTTATACGTTCTTAAAAATCCACTAAGATTAAAATTGAAGCAAGTATTACGGCTTCCCGCCACTAGTTGTAGCCCACGCAGGACACGACCTTTGTTTCCACAGTGAAACTCAGTGGCATAATGTCATCAGTAAGGTGCACATTCCATGTCCGCTAACTTCACCTCAGGGGAGACCTCTTCGATTATGACCTTTGCCCGACAATATCTTTTTCATGCTGGGTATTGTTCGAATTTGTGGCTATGAGGCGATTTATATTCTTTTCCAGAAGGGAATTAGTTTCCCGAACGTTGTATTTCCTACGTTTACAATAGCCGAGGTTCAGTGTTTACTATAACCGAATCTTCTTGTGGTAATTTGTAATGTCAGTGAAACGGGACCAATGACGCACGTTCACTGTAACCGAGGGTTCACTGTATCGGAGTTCACTATAAGCGGAGTTGACTGTACTATTCTTCGTACGCGCTTAGAAGAAATCTGCTGTAAACAAACCCGAGGTATTCATCGGCCTTGCTCCGATTCTCAATCGCTGACTCCGCTCGCACTACTTTCCGTCACGCGCGCTCGGTATAGTCATCGGTAGCTCGAAAAGAGAACCCGACTGCTACAGAGCACTAAGGGCATATTAACATTTCTAATAGTTCATCTAATCTAATATTCTATTCTAATCTACTAATCTAACATATCTTGATAGTAAAACTTATCAAATCAACCTTAACTACTAGTTTTAACTACGATGCGGCGGCGATGGTATAACGGTTAGCGTATCGGGCCGTTATACCCAAGTTCGCGGGTTCAAACCCGATCGAAGTCGTATATTTTTAAGGGTGAAAATATCCTTCGTACGCCTTTGATCGGAGAGGAAGGAAAGCCGGCTGTCCCATGTTAGTAGATTTACTGCATGTAAAAGATACTCAAGCCTAAATGAAGCCTCTGAGCTAAATTCAAATTGCCTGTTTCGTCGGCTAAGTAATACCTTCTTTCTCCCCTAGTAGGTGAAAGAAGCGTAACGAAATTTGCGTGGTCAGACAGAAGAGCAGGCCTAATGGCCTGAGTCTCACGTAAAATAAGGTATTCATTCAGGTCGCAAAGTTAATTTTGTAAAAACATTTTCACCAGAATGAAGTTAGCAAGCGAATGTCAATATCCAAATTACATTATTTGGACTATATTAACTAATACTCACCCTTTTTTCTCATGCAAACAATTTACTTACGATCACTCTGCTTCCGGAAGAGGTTCAAATGCTTCCATGTCTCTTCCACTATCTCGTCCTCGACACTGAACCCATCTACCTCCCACATCTTTTGTTTCTCTTTAATAGTATGCCTAACTGCACTACACCAGCGTTCTAACGTAATTTCAGAAATACTTTGCTCGAGAATTTCTGAAAAGCACTAAAAATGTCTTTTAAATGTTCACTACCACGCACTTTTCAGATAGTTTACCGCTGTGATGTTTCATTACGGAAGGACCTAGAACGCTCTCCGACATTTTCAAGCGAACGTTTCGAACTGCTTGATAAAAAATACTCTAAACGGATCTGCTTTGCTTAGCATGAGAATACCGCCTCCTACCGTGCGTGACTAAACCTGCGTCTGTCATCAGTTCTTGTGAAATCAGCAGCTCCAATCACTACTGCACGTGCGTGGGGTGCCGTTCGCCTCTTGACTCTATTTTTTTCCGCTAGAGCTCATACCAAGCACTACACAACTGTCAGCGAGAAAGGCAAGCGTGATAACAATGGTCTCCTTGTTTTGGAATCTGAGTTATAGATTTTAAGTTTCGTTTGGAATTTTAACGTGGTGAGTGATAGGCCACTACACCAAAAACTATTTTCCTCTGCAAATGAACACGCCTGAGCCTGCATGCGTCCACGGGCCAATGCCAAGCGTCCCAAAGCACTCGCTTTTGTTTACATCCACTTTTTTAGGGGGAATGAAGAATAGCAATAAAGCATTCCTTTATTGTTTTAGTTTCACAAGAATAGTTTCCTGAGACATTTTTTTGAGTAATTTTCGAATAGCGTCGCCGCCTGTTCGTCACCGGAAATTTATGCGTTTTCTAAGACTTAAGGCCTGGTTGAAAACTCGGGAGGTCATTATGTCATTTGTACACCCCGGATATTAGGACGCAAATACTTTTCCCTTTTGAGTTCCGTTTGGACGTTGGGGAAAATAATTGCAAATGTTTATGAATCTTGAAAAATAGATCTAATTGCTGAAAGCATCTAATTGTGTCTAAAATGTCCTAAAACGGCGGTTGATGCCTATTTGAATATTTTTTTTGCCTAAATCTGCCTAAATACGTAATTTTGATGAGTAATCATATTTTAATTAATCATTTTTTAAAATTTCTTTCACCAAAGCGCAAATACTTTCCCGCATTTCTGGAAACGTGAATATTCCCTGATTTAATACGCAATCGACTTTGCACTGAAATCTTACCCAACACATCGAACTTAAGCAGCTCTGCAAGTCAAAATAAAGAGGATTTCTCATTCTCCTCTCCGATTAGCAGACGGCTTTTGCACCCATTCTCGGTGCAGCTACGATGTTGACCAGTTGAAAAGAATAAGTTAAATACAAATAAATGAACGTGAACAAAATAATATACTTGTAGCCACTCCCATAAATGTAAAAATGCTTAACGTTCCTAAAAAATAAAAAGTGCATAATCGAATCCATACTGATCATAATCCTTTTATGATCAGTTTTAGATGACAGAAACATAACTATTCATATCTAATATTTTTAAATGTCTGGTTTAATCGTTTTGTAACATTTGTTTGTTTACCAGCAATATAAACAACTCGTTTTCATTAGCAAAATCGTTCATAATATGACATATTATGGCACGAATCATTACGTCATCGCTATTTCTGCACAAAATATGAGTCATAACGGACAAAATAGTCACAGCCCCCATTTATCATCAGTTATGGAGTATAAGGAAGGCAGTGGTACCATGTAAATAAATTCTGTGTTCGCAGTAAAATCAAATTTATTGTGAAAAAGTAGCACTTTTAAAATTTAATGTATTAACTTATAACTACTTTAAAATTATATGTTACTGTTATTCGATAATATTTAACAATAATAACAAAGAACATCTATTTTTATGAATATGAATATTAATAGTACATTTGGATAAATTTGTCAAAGACTCTCCAGAAGATGTATTTAATTCCAAAGTGCTTATTTTTTCTTTAGTTTCTGTACTAACCAATATCTTGTTGCGATGTAAATCATATTATTCAGTGATTCTTCACTGTAATATTGAGCTACATTTGAAAATCGCCACCCTCCGTGACATATAAGTGCAGTAATATCACCACCATTATCGGCGAAAAACGTCGCGGATGTCCTCTAAAACGAATACATTTACACATTGCACCGCGCTGTAAGACAACACACTTCTGTCTTTATTTATTAGTATAGGTATAGATATACTGTATTTAAATCTTTTCGTAAGTTATCTTGACCTCGTGAGATCCGAATGTGCAGTAAATATAGCAGTATCATCTACAAGAAAGAGGCTATGACTGAATAAGTTAATTTTCTACTACGAAAAAGTACAAACAAGCATAGTTCAGCAATCTCAAAGGAGCATCAACATTTTAAACGAAAATATCACTTCATATCTTTCTGTATGTTAATTCCGCAACGTAACCACTTGCTCTCTATGTCGAAATCGCATGGGACCTTTACGCATGCGTTACATAAAATACGTCATATCATGTGCAAGAGTCGCGGCGTCACCAAAATTTACACAAAGGAAATGTGTATCAAAATAATAACATTTTTCTTCTAAGAAAAACTACAAACAAGCATAATACAGCAATCGCAAATGTGCGTCAACATTTTAAAACAAAAATATCACTTCATCTTTCATTATCTTCCCTTGCTCTCGGCGAGGAAACATCACGGACCATTTCCGTGTGCGTTACATCAAACACTCGTCATAACATGTGCGAGAGTCGCTGGCGGAGCATAGGGCTTCACGCGCCGGTTGCCCGTCGTAAAGCGAGCCCAGCCGCCCCCTGGGAGGGCTTCCGCGGATTCGTCGTGTGTTCGTTCTCGCGCGACGCCGGCGGCCAAGCGACGCGCGAGCAAGCCTTGCACACGTGTACTGCGCTGCGCAGCAAGCGTCGTTGGCAAATGCTCAGCAGAGAAATAAGACAAAGGAGGGGCACCCGATGGCAATCAGTGTAAAGAAGGACTAATGAGTTTAAAATGCAGAACAAAAGTAGGGCGTATTAAAACAATTGAATTTTACTCTTTTAAGTTCCATACAAATATTTTGTGCTGTAACACTTACTTTATATTCATTAATAAATTCTGTATATATAACTTCATACCTAGATTGCTACATATTTATTCTTCCGAATTTTAATATGCGTTTGCAAATCAAGTGACTCACGGTTAGCAACATATGCGTAACTTTGCAAACTACACACACTGTTTTCTCAGCAGTGTGAACCTTTTTGGATCTTTTTATTTTGGCTCCAATTCAGCAGTAAACGTACACCATATACAGAAAAATCAGGCTACCATCTGTGATATCTAAAATTCATGTAGAAAGGTACGTTCATATCTTTTTAGATAAGGAATATGATGCGACGCTGCCACATACTATCGATCTTTCACATGCTAAGAACCCCGATGCATCGTTGTCAAAAGGTACACTGACAAAAATTAATGACAAAAAGACAATAGTAATTATAAAAAGAAAAGGATCAAAAAGAATTTTAGAAAAAAACGTTTACGGTGCTTGAAAAGACGGTCGTTATTTGTAACATGAAAATATAGACACTGCTGATTTTGGAAAATAATTACGGACGCCAGGACAATTGCTAAATATATGGACATGTCCTGCTAAATAGAGACATCTGATAACCCTAAGAAAGAGTAGTTTAAACTCTTTAAGAAAATTAAGTTGTTTGGTTTTAATAAAGGATTTATTTTATAAACGAATGCAAATACTATGCAGGATGTTCTGCGATGCTTTAAATTCCTGAAATACATTGATTGTAGTTTACTGTTATCATGCTTACTGTATTTCTGTTTCTTGTTTTATGTTATCCTTTTTGCAGTAAGGTGACCAAACATTATTGTAATACGCTCAAATTACCATACGTAAAACGGTTCAGAACATAAAACGAACATTCAGAAATAAGTAAAATGAATATCTTCTGAAATCACATTCTAGAACGTAAGGAATATTGATACCACGTAACACTTTGTGAATAAAGAAAATTAATAACTTTTATAATAGGAATATCATAATATTGTATTTTTATTATTGAAATATAGCATTAAGATCTTCCTAATCTAAAAGAAACAGGTGATATTGTTAAAATGAAAAATACCTATCATTGTTTTGGTTCTTTATTTTAAAGATAGAAAACTTTTTTTAGAGTAACTGTTTTATATCAATATATATTAAATATACAACAATTACTCTAAAGAATGTTTTTTGTCTTTAAAATAAAAGACCAAAAACAGTCCAATGTATTGAAAAACCAATAATAATTGCAATAGGAAGTGCTGCTGCAGGAGCGTCTGGCGTTTCCTGGTGCGAGCGTCGGGGTTTGGCGCGGCGAGGGAGCAGCCACGGCACGAGGCGAGAGCTCTGAAGGACACGAGGGATGGCGGGAGGGAGCGAGGGGGGTGGAGCGCGGAGTAAACAAGCACAGAAATACCGAGAGCACCGGAAGTGGGACAATGGGCGAGGCGGCCTTGCAGCGCAGAGGCACGAGAGCCAACCCGCAGTCCCTCCCCCTCCGCCTGCCCAGCCCACTCCACCCACCGCCCCCACCCCCATTCTACCACAGGCCACTCTGCCTGGCCCCAAGCTTGCACTTAGCCTGTCCGCCCGCTCCGCCCACTTTACCCCTCCCATTCGAACACCCGCCCGCCCGCCCGCCCCCCCGCCCGTCCGTCCGCCCGTCCGTCCGTCCGCCCACCCGCCCGCCCGCCCGCCCACCCACCCGCCCGCCCACCCGCGCCCGCCCGCCCGCCCGTCCGCCCCGTCCGCCCCGTCCACCCGTCCGCCCGTCCGCCACGTCGCCGTCTGGCCAGATCACTTAGATCCGCCGTCTTCGTCACACTTAGATCAGATCCGTCAGGTCAGATCCGTCCAAAATCCGTCCGTCAGATCCGTCCGCCCGCCCGTCCGCCCGTCCGCCCGTCCGCCCGTCCGCCCGTCCGCCCGTCCGCCCGTCCGCCCGTCCGCCCGTCCGCCCGTCCGCCCGTCCACCCGTCCGCCCGTCCGCCCGTCCGCCCGTCCGCCCGTCCGCCCGCCCGCCCGTCCGTCCGCCCGTCCGCCCGCCCGCCCGTCCGTCCGCCCGTCCGTCCGTCCGTCCGTCCGTCCGTCCGTCCGTCCGTCCGTCCGTCCGTCCGTCCGTCCGTCCGTCCG
>BLKR01007498.1:0-36241 GCA_011170035.1 Teleogryllus occipitalis
CTCTCACACTCTCACACTCTCACACTCTCACACTCTCACACTCTCACACTCTCACACTCTCCCACTCTCACACTCTCACACTCTCACACTCTCACACTCTCACACTCTCACACTCTCACACTCTCACACTCTCACACTCTCACACTCTCACACTCTCACACTCTCACACTCTCACACTCTCACACTCTCACACTCTCACACTCTCACACTCTCACACTCACACACTCACACACTCACACACTCTCACACTCTCACACTCTCACACTCTCACACTCTCACACTCTCACACTCTCACACTCTCACACTCTCACACTCTCACACTCTCACACTCTCACACTCACACACTCACACACTCACACACTCACACACTCACACACTCACACACTCTCACACTCTCACACTCTCACACTCTCACACTCTCACACTCTCACACTCTCACACTCTCACACTCTCACACTCTCACACTCTCACACTCTCACACTCTCACACTCTCACACTCTCACACTCTCACACCCTCACACTCTCACACTCTCACACTCTCACACTCTCACACTCTCACACTCTCACACTCTCACACTCTCACACTCTCACACTCTCACACTCTCACACTCTCACACTCTCACACTCTCACACTCTCACACTCTCACACTCTCACATATATATATATATATATATATATATATATATATATATATATATATATATATATATATATATATATATTATCGCTCTAATTAGGATTGCGTGCATTTAATATTATTCAACCAAAAAGAGTTAACTTCGTTAACTAACATACCTTACATTTAACTCACTGGTAAATTACTTGTATCAAGTCTATTAAGTTCATCCTTTTTTACCTGCGCATCCAAATTTATTGATTATTTTTCTATTCCAAGCTACACCATTCACAGAGCAGATAGAAATAACAACAATGAAAATGAAGTTATGATATACGAGTACATAAATTAATGATTGAACACCATGAAACACACATCTATGATACTCCATGTATAGAAACAATTGCAATCAGAATAAGAATAAATAAACAAAATTGGAACGCAATAGCATTATATATACCACCTTCAGCCAAAATAGCCACAGCAAGCATCGAAAACATATTCCAACCCTACACTAATACAATTATTCTCGGTGACCTTAACGCAAAAATACTCAATGGGGATGTCATTCAAATAATCAAGATGGCAAAATACTTAAAAGAATAGTAAATCACAACCTAAAAATAATTGCAACTGCGGAACCAACTTACTATCCATATGACCGACTAAGAAGACCAGACATTCATGACATCGGATTAACCAACAAAAACATACACTTTTTTCTAACCCCAATTTTTGAACCAAACCAAAAGATGGGCTTGCAGATCTAAAATTCTCCTGAATTCAACTAAAACTGCAGCAAAAATGTTCACTCTTAGACCGTACACGCCCCCTCCACCCTTAATCTTAAACAATGCCCAAATAAGCTAGTGCCCACTAAATAAACCGATAAGATATCTTGGATTAAACATTGACACACTCCATGGAAACAACATTTTGACATCAAAATTAACCAAGCCAAAAATAAATTACATCAACTTAAACCTCTTATAAACAGAAATAGCCATCTCCCATACAACATTGCTCTAATATTATTCAAAACTATAATAAGACCTCTATGGTTGTACGCCTGTCCAATATGGTTAAACGCATTCAAAACAAATATTCATAAAATGCAAATTATCCAAAACCAATAT
Organism: Teleogryllus occipitalis; assembly: GCA_011170035.1. Taxonomy (NCBI): domain Eukaryota; kingdom Metazoa; phylum Arthropoda; class Insecta; order Orthoptera; family Gryllidae; genus Teleogryllus; species Teleogryllus occipitalis. The sequence goes on from BLKR01007498.1 coordinate 1,754, forward strand.
ATAAGAACAATACCAAATTCACCATGCTATGTTACAAACTATCAAGTACATAAAGAATTTAATCTAGAGCAATTAGCCCATCACTTCACATACAGAGATTCACAAAAATATTGGATCGGACAGTAAACTGAGTATATTTGCAGCATTACATCTAGACTAAAGGAAAGAGGTGAATTAAATTATTACTATTTTATAACTGGTGTTCCTACAATTTGAACATGCTATGAATTGTATGTATTGAATTGTATATATTGTATATATTGAACCATAATGACGTTAAATGAAGACGAAATTAATTTTTTTACTAATTATCATTCGAATTTTGGTTCAACAAAAATATTGGAACGGACGGTTGCCCGTCAATCATGACGTACCTTCAGAGGGCAAAGAGTTGATCTGCGTCAATCGTCGAAAGTCTTGGGAACCGTTAAATGTCTCGCTTCACTTAGTGTCTTTCTAGATAGTGAAACAGTTGCAACGAAACGACCTATGGAGCGTCAAGGCAAGATCACGACCTTCAACCAACGTCAGCTGGTGGTTTATCACTACGCTAAAGGGAAAAGTTGCCAGCGTATTGCATCTTTGCTACAAATGAAGAAGACTACAGTGTGGAATATAATTAAAAGATACAAAGATGAGGATATAATTAATTTACGGCGGCAATCTGGACGTCCCAAAATCCTGTCAGAACGAGATTAAAACTGTATTGTCACGAGATGAAGAAAACCCCCCAAATAAGTGCTTCAAAAATTGCTGTACAGGTTGAAGAATACCTGAAGAAAAAAGTACACCCTGAAACAATTAGACGAGTGCTAAGGAGAGCTGATTTTCATGGACGTGTGGCAAGGAGAAAGCCTTTTATTAGCAAAACAAACAGAAACAAAAGACTTGTATTCGCTAAAGAGCATTTTGACAAGGACGAAATGTAGTGGAATAGAGTAATCTCATGTGACGATAGTAAATTTAACATTTATGGCTCTAATGGTAGAGAAATGGTGTGGCGTCGACCGAATACAGAGCTGCAGGAAAATAATTTGCAGACAACTGTGAAACACGGTGGTGGTAGTGTTTTGGTCTGGAGCTATATGTCTGCAAATGGGGTCGGAAAACTGGTCTTCATCGAAGAGACTATGGAAAGATTTGCTTACTTAAATATTCTAAAACAAAATTTGAAAGTTAGTGCAGAACTTTTGGGTATTTCGAACAATTTTATGTTTTACCAGGACAACGATCCCAAACATACAGCCCATATTGTGCAGTTCTGGCTGCTTTACAGCTGTCCCAAAGGACTCCATCCTTCTCCACAATCACCAGATATTAACCCCATAGATCATGTATGGGATAAGTTAGAGAAAGAAGTTCAAAAAACGCCCATAAGATCCAAGGCACATCTCAGACAGGCTGGAAGAAGAATGGAACAAATTAATGACGTGCTTCACAAACAAACTCGTACAAAGTGTACCCAAAATGTTAAGTGAAGTAATTAAAAGAAAGGGAAGAGCTACTAAATATTAATTTCAAAGTACATTACTAATGAATGAATAGATACGAAATATTTACAGGCTCTTCTGCAGGATTTGACGCAGTGTCTTTGCGAAGTTTGGTAAAGATTAATACAACACAAATGCGTAAAATAAATAATTTAAATAATATACTTGTAAATGCACCACTGTCGTTATTTTTTGCCTGTGGCCTAGAGACGGGTTCCTGATATATTCCGCCAGAGGCCAGCAACGGTGCGGTAGAATCACAGAGTAAGCATAGGGGAATGACCGTGTGACCGACCATGAAAGTTCGCACATCTATGTGTTTTCATGGATATTTTTATGCTGTTCATTTTTGTAACTCCACTAGAAGGCGCTGCAGCACAAGATGGCGCTTCAGTTAAATGCAATTCCCAATCATGAGAACCCAGCTTCAGTATTGCTGGGCGTTGCCGTGTGACGGGGGGCGAGGCCGAGGAGGCCAGGAGGAACCAGCAATGCAAGATGGAGAGAGAAAGGACGGAAAGATATAGAGGGAAAGAGAGAGGGGAAGAGAGAAAGAAGGGGAGAGAAAAGAGTGAAAAAGAGAGGTGGATGGAAAAAGTGAGGGAAAAGAGAAGGGGAAAGAAGGGGAAAAGATACATGTAAAAAGACGGAAAAGAGAGGGGAAAGAGATAAAGAAGAAACAAAGAAGAGAGAGGAAAAGAGGAAAATATAGATAAGGAAGAGAGAGGAAGAAAAGAGAGTAGGAGAAACGAGACAGGGTAAAACGAAAGAGGGAAAATAGTGAAAAGAGAGAGGAAAAAGAAAGTTAAAGAGAGAAAAGGTAAAAAAGGCGAAAAGGGAGAATGGAGAAAGAGTGAGTAGGGTAAAAGAGAGAGGGATAAAGGGAGTGGAAAGAGATAGAAAGCAAAAAAGAGAGGGGGGAAGAGAGGAAAGACAAGGAAAAAATAGATGGTAAAGAAAAAGAAAAAAGATAGGAAGGGAGAAAGTGGAAAAAGAGGGAAAAGAGCGAGAAAAGGGAGAAAGGGTAAATGAGAGAGAGGGGAGAAAATGACAGGAGGAAAGAGAGAGGTAAAGGATGAAAGCGGAAAGAGAGAGGAGGGAAAAGAGAGAGGAGGGAAAAGAGAAAGAAGGGGAAGAGAAAGAAGAGGGAAGAGAAAGAAAGGGAAGAGTGAAGGGGAAACGAGAAAGAGGTAAATAGAAAGGGAAAGAGAGAGAGCTGGAAAAGGAGGAAGGGAAAAAGAGAGGTCGGGATAAAAGAGGGAGGGAAAAGGCGAGAAGAAAAGAGAGATAGAAAAAGAGGGAGAGAGAATGATGGAAAAAGAGAGTGAAGGAAGAGAGAGAGAGAGAGCAGGACAACGTCTGCCGGGTTCTGCTAGTTAGTTATAAGTTAGTTTTTAAGCCACTAATACATGTGACGAAGTTGTCATAACTGAACCATGTAAACCTCTTAAAATGTAATAAAGTTTTACAAAATGATATATTTATTACGAAAAAGGAAGCACAGCCCCTTGTAGGATGTAGAGAGTAGTGTTTAAAAAAGGCGGTGTGAGGTGTAGTCTTGTAAGAAGTATTTAATATTCAGGTTCTCTTACGCCAGCTGTTACCGCGGTCACATGGGCTAGACGGTACGATCACCATTGGTTAGGATCGGTATTACTATTTTCAATTAGAGGGATGAGGTAAACGCGGAATGGGTTCCGATATTCTTTTGATTTTTAAATGGTAATAATTAAGAAATGTCAGAAGTATTTTTTAATGTTAAGTTCAATTTGAATAGACTTCGTACTGGAAAAGAAATTTATAATACGAAAGAGTCATAGACGGGAATTGTATTCAACAATCATTGTTGAGTGTAGACAGTCACGAACAGGTACCAACATGCGGTACAGCATAGGTAAAGTCAGGAACGCGTAATAATTTACTGAACGTTTTTATGAAATCGATTACCGAATGATAACACTCCGGTGACATTTTGCAGTCAGATTTTAACATGAGGAGAGAATGCGGTAGGGGGAACAGCAACACGAACAGCATATAGACAGCATCAAGAGAAGAGATCTGGAGTTCACCTGAAAAGTCAACGATGCGCGGGAAGATCATAGTAAGTTTTGAACCTTAAATTCTTGACCCGTACGGGAATATAACTGTTGTATACGAGTGAAATAATATCAGATCATTTCATGTGCTCATTGAAGGCTGTAAACCACAGAACACTAAAGGGTGTAAACCAAATTTGTAAATAAATGTTAAGTTAAGAACTTAGACGACCATACCACAATCATATATTATCCTTTCCCAATTTATATTTATTACTAATTCTGCAAATAAGTTTCAGAGTTTGGTGGCAGAATACACTAACTAAAAATTACAGAACTTAACAACTATACAAAATGGAGCAGTGCCCTATCAAACGGATCGCGTGCGATCCTTCCTTCCTCTTCCTTGTCCAATCCTCTCCACTTACACACACACACACACACACACTAACATGCACTACTCTACGACTAATGCCGGGAGACCGGTCGGAAGCTTAAAGCTTGTCCCGCCTGGGGCGGTTCCCCGATGATCGGAGATACCTGGTTGGATACCCGGACGACGGTAGGTCGGCGCCGTACCTCGCCATCCAGTGAGGGAAGACCCCACCACCTCCCGATGAAAAAAAATGCATTACATTTACGGGACTAATGACCTCAGTAGTTGATGCTCCCGGAATCACTAACAACCAATCAATCCACCACATTCCATATGGCCGGAGGAAGCAACGTTTCTTTCAATTCTTGCGCGCATTGGAAATTAGTAATATAGATGCTCAAAAGCAAAGCGTAAGTCTGTCTCACACATTAGTCAATGAATTAAGCGAAACGGGGCAAAATAGGTCAAGCCCAAACAAATATTCCAAATTATATTCCAAAATTAGTTCAATCTTTTTATTTTAGCAAACAAAAAATTACTAATGCATAAATTAAATGTTTAGAGTTATTTCCCCTCAGTGTAGAAAAACCTATTTCGGCTGTTAATTTTTTTCTCTGCGGCTTCCAAGGCTTTAGGGGCCCTTTTCTTAAACCTAATGTAACTATAAATATCAAATAATATAATACATGATGGAGACGTAGTTCACTCTCTTATATTATAAAAATAGTTTTGAAATAAAGGAAACTACGTTTCATTTAAATTTGTATATTGTTAAAAATTATCGTCGACTGGTAAAGCCCTGTAAAGTGATGAATACTTTGTTGCGTATTTTTACTTACTCGCTTCTGTTTACGCAGTATAGAGAAAGTATTTTAATGCTTCATGATATCTAATGGTACCACAATAGCACATACTTTAGAGCGGTTTTATTCATATAACGTTGCTATTACAATATTCTCTACGTTCAATAAAATGGTATATTCAACTTAATTAAAGTGGGGAAAATGTTTATACAGAAATGCATAAGGTAATGATATCGTCGTTTTGGATGCATTCATAATGCGACATATTGTCAGGCCTTTAGTTCTGGATGCTCAATTTATATGCGAAATTATCCTTGCTTGCCTGTGCGATATGCGAGAAAGTATGTGCTGTTATAGACCCTCTAATTTGCATTGTATATTGGACAACGATCTAATAGTGAGGTCTGTATGCGCTAATTAAAGAGTCACGTCAGACGGAGGTAACAGAGCATCTCTATACACCCGAAATATCATTCTCCACATCTCCACAGCTATTTTAAAGTTGCACGACCACACTGAGTTTACCTTTTCCCGTGCGGCGTTGCTTTTAGAGTGAAACACAAACGAGAATATATGGTTAATACCATGATATAATACCTTGAACAAACAATACCCCCAATCCAGTGATATTTTTCAGGATCCAGTGTTTCAACTAATTCGTTATGTGAACCTATTCTCTGCATTGTGTTGAGAACATAACAAAATATTTCGCGGAAAGGAAAATAAATTTCACGAGAAAATTAATAATGTTTAAAGAAGTTTCTTCTTGAAAAGAACACGTAGACATTACTCCAAGTCGTCTATTGTTCTAAAAGTTGCAATTATAAATATGTACACACTAGGTCGAAGAAAGAATAGACAAATTATTATTTAAAATAAGTCGATTTTTAAATCACAGGAATGTTGAGGTGAGAAAGTGTATTTTATGAATCCTGAGTGACCTTTGTGTTATGGGAAGTGAAAGTTTCCCGTCAAAGAAACAGCAAGCATATTCCAATGGCTAAATCAGGAATTTGTGTTGCGTTAAACCCTTTATTAACTTTAGAAATAAATTTTAGGGAAGTTCCTTGGGGACTTGGCTGTTAAAAGCTAACGTTCAAAGCTGCAGCTGTGGAAATGATGCCAGACTTCGAAAACCAAACACTTCTGGAGCAAGATAAAGTGAAAAGTATTTTAAACAAGATGTCTTCTACTTCATTATCTGCCAATTTTAATTATTAAAGCAATATGAAATGACGTCTCTGTTGGTCTTCATTTGTGAAAACATTGGAATAATCACAATAACAATTCTCCACAGCCACATTGACACTTCAACTACTATCTTATGATTTCAGTATCCACGTACTTTGTGCCCTTCGATGGATGAGATAAACTGGGGTTGTGTTCTTCGTAAAACAGAAATGAATCATCGTCTCCTATATTATTTCAGTAGTAGACCTTTTTCGGCTCTCATACCTATCAATCTTTATAAATGACATCTCTAAAAAAGAAAATTTCACGGATACTTGACAAATTGTACTTTTACTTATAAAATTCCTATTTACTTATAAAATTCCTATATTTATTTTAAAAAACGAATTTAAATATTCATGTCAAATGCAAGCTGCAACACTGGACCGAGCTGAAACGAGTTTAATAAAATTTAATATGCGATTTTAAACGTAAAGAACATTGTAATACTAATATTAAGTAAATAAAACCGTCTTATCTTTCCCATCATGCCGCCATTCAACAATAAACTTCTCAAATATCCATTGATGCGTTGTTACCCAAAAGGCATTCTAAAGTGCTAATAAAAAATTAACGTATTAATGTGACTGCCAAAAATATGTGAGCAGCAGATGCCCAGGCGGGTGTCACTTCGCTTTTTGGTCACCTCGCGTGTGTTCGCACACTGCTCAGCCCAGGAGATGGACGTGCACTACACAGAACACAGCGAGTGCATTGCATCGGGTGATCAAGTTTTCTAAACCCTCGAAGAGTCGTGTCTCTTTGCCGAACACATCCGGTCGCGTGGTTGACTCGATTTTTTTAAAAATTTATTTTACGTCAACAAACAGTTAAAACTGCGTGTGACGTGCTATGGGGAAAAGCGAATTGTGTGCACATTTTCAAAATTCTGTGATCCCTACACTAAGTCATATACTACTTAAATTTTGGAAAAAAACTCCCATGTAATAAAATCTATTTTCAATGATAAGTAAGCAATAAATTTGGGCTCTTATCCATGTTGTCCTTCGGAATAATACTTCCTGCCGCGACAACATGGAAACGATAATTTGAATAATTGCATTTCCCACTGAATTCTAGAAGACGTGCACAGAAAATGAAGTTACATTTATGTCCAGAAGCAAAACAAGGGGCCATCTCAGCATTTGCTCAATGGATCAGGGAAACTGGACGAAAAACCTGATCGAGATGGGGGTCATTGACCCGGAAGCTGTAGTACAATAGTTGTTACAGGTTGTTTATACTTATTTATACAGTCCAAATGGTAAATGATGCATTATGTATCATTGTTAAAATTAATGTTACTTTTCTTGTGATGCTCAGTGTAGTCTCTAATTGTATAGAAACAGTTATGCAGCAGAAACGATTTCACTTGGGATTTAAACTTTTCTATCGAATTTAATCGTTTAATGTCACTGGCAAAGTGATGTAAAATAATGTACATGTATTGTATGTGAATTTTTTGTAATGAGCTGTTGATACTGTCACCTGATGTACATGATTTCTACAGATACTGTCACCTGATGTATGATTAACCATCGACTTCCATGTATACTCTTTCATTAACATACATTACACAACCAAACATGCCGGGAGACCGGTCGGAAGCTTAGAGCTTGTCCCGACTGGGGCGGTGCGTCACTGGTGGAAGTTACCTGGTTGGGAAAAACTCCGCTAGTCTGCGGTAGGTCGGCGCCGGATCTCACCATCCAGCGAAGGAAGATGACCGCCACCTCCCGATAAAAGCATACACTTCACTTACGGGACTAATTCTCAGTAATTAACGTGCCCAGAATCACTAACAATCAATCAAGTGTTGATATAAATCTGTGACGCAACAATAAAAACAAAATTCTTTCCTCTCTCCGCTGCAGCTTCTACTGATCTTAATGTGTCATTACGTGATTTGTAAACTTAATATATGTATAATTAAAATTGAGTGGCCTCTGGGATGGCTCATTAGCAGCGTACTAGCTTCCCGTGCTTTGGTCCAGAATTTGATTCCCGTCGAGGGAAAAGTAGAGTTGTAGCTTTCCTTTAAAATCGTCTCCGTTTCTGTGGCTGTGTGACAGAAAAGTTCAAGCAGACGGATCTTGTCAGTTACGGTGAAGAGAATACATCCTGTTACTCCCAAGCATGGGAATTTAACTAGGCCCAGACATGGGGGCACCGGTTGCTGGCCGGTGAAGTCGGACTACGATCAAATAACGCCAAATACATGCATACATAAAATTAAATGAAAGTTAGTAAGACTGTCTAATAAGAAGTATATGACACACCTGGTGAAAGAAAATTATTTGAGTTCGTACGATTGCGACACTCTGCCCATCAACCTTGTGTCACAACCTTTCCTGCTCGCAAAATAAAATGTTACTTTTAGCGCCCTTGTCAGAAATAACTTTTTTATATGAATACAAAATTCGATTAAAGTAAAAAAGTTATGGGTTAAATTTAATACAATGAATAGCTTTCGACTCACAAGAACAAAGCAGTTTTATAGTACTGTGATAAGCTGATGTAGATGAAAGGAATAAAGTGCCGGTCCTTGATGGTCTATGACCTCCGGATTCGGATATAAAAAGGCACAATAAAAAGTTTGCATGACCCGTCTTTCAGAACGCACTCACTGAGCCTCTACACATCACATACTCGAATTGTAAGTATACGGTGCTCGGGGTTGGGCGCAGCCAGCAGGAGCCAGAGGGGAGCGGGGGGGGGGATGGGGTGGCGGTGGTCTCTCGTAGAGTGAAAGAGGACCTGAACACAGAATAGAAATACAGTGAAACCTCATTAACCCGACCATGTGTTTAATACCTTAAAATTGGTCTTTCGCAGGGGTGATCTTAAAGGGAACATAACACTATTAAACTGTACAAGCCGCTCCTGATGTAACTACCACGATAGGCATCGTAACACTCTTGTTTTCAAATGAATGCTTTATTGTATTTCATCATGAAATTACTTTGATCAACAGTATGTATTAATTAATATGATCACAAACAAGTATAGTACGGTTTACTCAGAAATTGTTCTTCGGGTAATGCGTTATTGACATAAGGAGGACCTCCTTATTATCGTAATCCAGCGGTATTATTTTGCTTTTGTGAAATTATATTTTCACTTTACAACGTGATAGTTTCTCTACATTTCCAGGAAAGTCTTCCCTTCGGAGTCATCGTTAAATCTCATGCGCCCGCTCGCTGTTTATCTGAAAGACACCTTGGCTCACAATAGTACGCCAACTCTCAGATTTATTATTTCACTGCGAGGTTTTTTGGTTGTCTTAAAGAAAAAAAGAGATGTTACATTACGACAAAAAATCGTATCATTGGTCGGGAAAGTGGTGATCGTCTTTAAGGGGCTAAAAATACAGGATGAGTCACGTTACTTTAGCACCTCCAGCAGTTTTTGAACGGTTGATGTTATTGCAATACGTTTTCACGGAAATGAATGAGGGAATGGGGCTAATTAATACACTATTCATTTCTATTTTATCATTTGTGGTTTTTGAGATATTGCGATAATTTTGCTTTTTAAACGGAACTATACAGGTTTTAGGCTATCATGACGAGCATAAAAAGAAGAATCGAATGAAATTGTTATATTTTAGATAAGCATTTTCGTGAGTAAATTTGATTTTTACTGGTTTTAAGGTCTTGCCAGCTGCCAGCTATCGTCATGAAGATACATTTTCTTGACATTTTCTTAACGTTTGTTTCTTAATAGTAGAATCGAAATATGACTTCAAAAATTTTAAAGAAGGGTAAACCACTTCCAAAATATAAATTTGCATAGAAAATGGCGATTAAGCATTACTGTAAATGCGAAATTGGAAGCCATTTTTACAGGAATCTATTACGTTTTCGAAAAACTTTATTTAAAGTCGTTTGAAGCACTTTCACTTACAAATGTAATAATATATACAAATTGATGGAAACGTGCATAAGAACGGTGTGAGAGATATTTTTAAAAAATTACATTTGTGTACTTTTTGAAAAACAAAAGGAAGTACCAAAATGAACTTCACGTCATATTAAACAGTTCAATTAGCACTAACATTGGAAAATTTTGAAGAAAACATCTGGAGCCATTTTTTGAGAAAATGGCGTTTGAGCGTTTCTGAAAATGCGGAATTTTGAGCTAATTTTTACAGAAAACTTTTGAGTTTTCGAGAAACTATTTTAAATTACTTAATGCATATGTACTCATAGGTCTAATAATAAGAAGAAATCGCCTCTGATGTAAATATTACCGACGCGAGAGACAAGTAAAAAAAATAGGTTTTTGTAATTTTTGTAAACACAAAATAGAGCAATAGGGTCACGTGTCATCGGATAGAGGAGCAAATAGGAGAAATTGGAGCAAAATTTCATCGGATAGAGGTCAATTGGCACTAACCTTACCAAACATTTAAAGAAAAAATTTGGAGCCGTTTTTGAGTTAATTATGAAAATGTTCAGGGGGGGGGGGGCTTCATGTGAAGTATCCTCAAATTTTAAAGAATGTTTTTCAAAATGTCAAAGCTTCAACTAGAGCCAGATGGACAGGATTTTCTTTAATTTGGAAAAGATTGTACGTGTGGTTTAGGCGCGAGGATTGTTTACATACGACAGACGGATAGACGGACAGACTGACAGACGGACAGTCAGACGGACAGACAGACGGACAGACAGATAGACAGACGGACAGACAGATGGACAGACGGACAGACAGACGGTCAGACAGACGGACAGACAGACGGACATACGGACAGGCAAACTGTGTAAATAAACTGTGTCTAATAGTTTCATTGCAAAATTAGAATTAGTTATCATCAAGTTGCAACAAATAATGTGGTGGAGGAAAGACACTTAAGAAATGCATTAAAGTGTACCAGTGTGGGTGCGTTGAAACCATATAAATCATATTAGTTTAAAATTATTGTCTTAATTCCCCCAAAACGCTTTTACCTCAAACTTGCCCCTAAAATACGCAGTTTTTCCAAGAAATTTCTTAGAATCTTTTAGATTTTCCTAAAAAAAATATCAGTTTCTCACCTGGAGACCGAGACTTGTCGAATGACGGACGGACAGACGGACGGACAGACGGACGGACAGACGGACGGACAGACGGACGGACAGACGGACGGACAGACGGACGGACAGACGGACGGACGGACGACACGGACAGACGACGGACAGACCGGACGGACAGACGGACGGACAGACCGACGGACAGACGGACGGACAGACCGACAGACAGACGGACGGACAGACCGACGGACAGACGGACGGACAGACGGACGGAGACGGACGACGGACGGACGGACGGACAGACGGACGGACAGACGACGGACAGACGGACGGACGGACGGACGGACGGACGGACGGAAGACCGACGGAAGGAAGGACAGACAGACGGACGGACAGACGGACGGACGATGGATGTAGACAGACGGACAGACATACGGACGGAGACACAGACGGACGGACAGACGGACGGACAGATGTACAGACAGACGGACGGACAGACATACGGACGGACAGACGTACAGACAGAGAGACGGACAGACGGACGGACGGACGGACAGACGGACGGACAAACGGACGGACGGACAGACGGGCGGACAGGCGGACGGACGGACGGACGGACGGACAGACGGTCGGACAGACGGACGGGCGGACAGACGGACGGACGGACGGACAGACAGTTGGAATATTGGTGACAAATTAGCAAGCAGGCGCCGCGCGAGCTCAAGGACCGTACCCGCGCCGTCGTCGGACTTGTAAAAAATGTCGAAGTCGAGCGAGTATGGGAGCTGTCAGAGTATGTCGGCTGCCGGTGACTAGCGACGCGGGAGGCTTTTTGGTTTCGCCGGAAAGGCATTCGAAAACTTCTCACGGACTTTAAGTCCGAATACCGGCGACGGGAGCGCCGATCCGTGAGGAGACTGACCACCTCCTCACACTTTTGCTGATATTGCAGAGTGCCCAAAAATGTAGGGCCATTGAACACGAATTTCGTGTAGCTGAACGAAAGTGTGCCTGACACGGGACGCCACCTGAGACCTGTGACGCTGCTTGAGAAACGGCCCGAAGGCCCCGAAACATTGTTTTATGGCAGTGTACGGGAGCTCTCATTGGATGTTGGCTAGGTCGGGAATTATATAATCGTGAGTGATGGACGGACGAATGGATACAGGTTACTCGAATACTACATGTAGGATTCTGTGACCTGGAGCTTAGTTGCAGAAGCCGCCACCATGAGTCGCTGCGTGCGCTTCGCCGCCCTGATTGTCACCGCCTTCCTCGCCTTCGCCGTCCCCGTGTGGCCGTTGCAGGTCGACTTGGACGACATCTTAACCAACGATCAGGCGATCCAATATTACAGTCAGTGCCTCATGGATACAGGCATTTGTGATGAGACGGGCCTGCTTATCAAGAGTGAGTGTTGATGCTCCTCAGTTTTAGTGATCGATGCTATTCTTCTGATTTGTCAACTTTAGACCGCGGATATTTAGGTAAAATCCTAATTTTTCCTGGGTACCTTGTACTAAATGAAGTATTATACTGTGTGGCCCACCTAAGATGTTTCCTTCAATTTTCTCCTGAACCGTTGCAGATATTGAGATGCGGTTTTCACTAAAACTACTATATGCAAGGGGCACATATGGTCCTGCATAATATTATTCTATAGCATTTTTCATTGCAGAGATATTTACCCAACTTCGATTTTTTAAATGGAACCCTATAGGTATTTTTAGCTCATCATAACAAGCGTGAAGAGACGAGTTCATAAATATGCATATCGTCATATGTTACATAACAAAATTTTCGAGAAATTAAGAGTTTTGAAGACGCACACCGACTGCTGGTTTCCGTAATCTGAACGAGAAATACTGGGTGATATGCGGCGAGGCCATTCCCTTCCGTTGCGTTGACTTTCCGGTAAATGTAGTGATGCAATGTGCAAAGAAGCTCACGAAAACCCGCAATTTGCTCTTTAAGAATACACCCTCTCAGTCCTGGAGACAATGTATTCACCCATAGCCATGTTCTGAGTAAATCTGTACGCCACAAGGTACTATTTTTTTTAAATTAATGAAATATTACAAGATTTGAGAAAATATTTGAATTATTAACAGTGTAGAAAGCTAGGGAAGATTGGAGAGTGAACATGTTCTGAATTAATAAATGCGTGTGCCGTCAGAAACAAAATGTTTCCTCTTTGTAAGACTGAAAACCTTTACCACAGGGTCGACGCAACGGAAACCAGCAGTCATTGCGGAAACCAGCAGTCGGCGTGCGTCTTTAAAACTCTTAATTTCTTGAAAATTTTGTTATGTAACATATGACGATATGCACATTTATGAACTCGTCTCTTCACGCTTGTTATGATGAGCTAAAAAAATCTATATGGTTCCATTTAAAAAATCGAAGTTGGGTCAATATCTCTGCAATAAAAAATGCAATAGAATAATATTATGGATGACCATATGTGCCCCTTGCATATAGTAGTTTTAGCGAAAACCGCATCTCAGTATCTGCAACGGTTCAGGAGAAAATTGAAGAGAACATCTTAGGTGAGCCACACGGTATATACATTTTATAATTATTTGAATCAAAGCCTGTCAATTTATAGCGCCTAAAGGAGCCTATTTCAACATCAATGTCTATTTGTGCTTAATTTTACTTTTCAAAACCTAAAATGAGACTAATTTGCCTAATTTCTTTTGTCTGTGGCTACTTTTAACTCTTTTCTTCTGTGTCGGTACAGCAGTTGCTATTGGAGTTTAGCTGCATCACAGACATTTCTTTGATAGCTGGAATATTAATATGCCTTCTGTAGATACAGGAAGTCATGAAATGGGGAATGATTTTAGAAAATTATAGGTAGTTTTAGGATAGAAGTTACTAGACGTAACGGCGGTACGGTGGCTATCGCAAATGTCCCTTCTTGCGAACGGGACTTGTCAAAACAATGTGTTTATCTGAAGTTAAACCCACGCATTAAACTTGGATAATGCTGTATTCATGTGATTTTACATCTATAAATTACGGTAGAATGATTGCATCTCTCATACGATCCCTGACTAAGAATCCAGACAAAATAAACAATATGTACAGACAATACATGACGGCGATTAGCGTATTGAGCTGTTATACCCGAGTTTACGGGTTCAAACCCGATCGAAGCCGTGGATTTTTAAGGGCGAAAAAATCCTTCGTACGCCTTCCTTCGGAGGGGAAGTAAAGCCAGCTGTCCCATGTTAGTAGATTTACTGCATGTAAAAGATTCTCAAGCCTAAATGAAGTCTCTGAGCTAAATTCAAACTGCCTGTTTCGTCGCCCAAGTAATACCTTCTTTCATTCCTAGTAGTTGAAAGGAGCGTAACGAAATTTGCGTGGTCAGACGGAAGAGCAGGCCTCATGGACCATTATGTTAGAAACGTTTGTATGCGTGTTGATAGATAAAATTACAGAAATCCATTTTAAACTTTTCCCTGATTCCATCCTTGCACATTGAATCATTGTATGTCTAACGCTTCGTAATATTCTAAAAACACTCAGGCTGTCCCACCCAAATTGTTTATCTTAAGCAATAATGAAATGTAAGATAAAAATATGCAATATTATCATTTCATCACTAGTAATTATGGATGAATGTGCAATTACAAGACCACTAGTTATGATTTTTCGTCTTGCTAAAGTATAATTTATTACTGTATCTTTATCACGAACTTTGTAGAAGAATTTCATGTTGTTGTATAAATTCTCTAATTTTCATTTCGTAAAATACAATTGTTTCATTCGTCAAAATATATAGAAACAACATATACATTTTAACTATTACATTTTTCTAATGAACAAAACAATTATGTTACAGGACTTTTTATGGAGGCTATATATAACGATTGTGCAAGTTGTACTGACCGCCAGAAGGACAGTGCTATCAGGGGCATTAATTTCTTGATCACCCAAAGGCCTCAAATTTGGAGCCTACTTATGTCCAAGTACGACCCTCAGGGAACGTTTGCTATGAATCACCCCGAATTCTTCGAAGAAATGTAGACATATGCTATTGTTTACATTAAATATGTTTCGCTATCAGAAATATGTTTGGCCGTAAAGAGGCAAAATAAAATATTTCATCTAACTTTAATGAGTAATATTAAATATGAATGATACCTTTCCAACAATCCATCTTCGAAGCTAAACTACATATCTGATATAAGATGTCTTAGCCGATTAACAAAATGATGTAAAATTGTGCAATACGGGATCCCAAGAATTATAGTTATTGACTACAGCTGTAGTATTACAGTGAACAGTATAACTGTAATAGTTTTGTTATGAAGGATACCATAATCCACATAACGTTCACGACAGATGGAAATTTCGTAGAATGCGTTATTTCTAAATAATGAAGTTAATTAAAAAATTATAAAGAAAGAATAAACTATTTAATCCTTTAAAGTCATTACAGCCGACCTGGATGGCCGAGGAGGCTAAGAGCGAGTACCGACTCAGCGCTTCGGTCCGAAGGGTCGCGGGTTCGAGTCCCGCCTTGGGCATGGCTGTTTGTCCTTTGACTTTGTGTGTGTGTTGTCGCGGAGGGCCTCGCGTTCTGCTGACCCCAGATCAGAGGAGCCTGCAAGTGTTTGTCTAGTGTATGGTCGAATATGCGTCCCTTCGGGACGTAAAGGGCAACCGGCTGTCGACTGGATACAAGCCCTAGGGGGGAAAAAAAGTTATTACAATAGTTATACTGAAAGAAAAGAAAAAATTATTTTTTGGGGGGAGAGCTTGTTACGATTACGAGAGACTGAGATTATGCGGGTTAGGGAAGAGAGTGATAAACACATCTGAAAAACGTTAATACTGCTGTTGTCGCTACAGCTGTCGTCTCCACAGCAACACAGTCTTTACAGCTCTTAGCGTTTATTAATGATATTGCAACTGGAATAAAATCGAAAGTTAGACTTTTCGCCGATGATTGCATAATTTATAGGAGTATTGGCGCGTCTTCGGATGGAAATATCTTACAGAACGATCTTAACTGTTTATGGAACTGGGCGTGCAGAAATAAGATGGAATTAAATCCGGAAAAGATTAAATTCATTTGTTTTACCAAATCTCGCTCGAATGTGCACTCGAATTACAAGTTAGGAACCAACGATATACCGCGTGTAAAAAACTGTAAGTATTTGGGTTTGGTCCTGCGTAGCGACTTGGGTTGGTCGGATCATATTAACAATACGGCGAAAAAATCGTGGAAGGCGCTGCACTTCGTAATGCGCATTCTAAAAAACAGTAGTTCTAATGCCCGATTCTTGGCATATTCTACACTTGTTCGTCCTATTTTAGAGTACGGAGCTGCCTGCTGGGACCCGTACAGAAAAGGGCAAATCGAGGCGTTAGATAAAATTCAAAAACGGGCCGGAAAGTTTGTAAATCATGGACGCGTTGATGGACGAGATGAATGGGAACCCTTATCTAAGAGACGGGAACGGGCGCGTTTATGCGTAATGTACAAGATATACAAAGGGGACTCAGCATGGGCAGACCTCAGTAAAAGATTACAGAAACCTGATTATAAAAGCAGAGGAGACCATCCCTGGAAAATACGATGTAGAAAGCAAAGAACTGATGTAGGCAAGTTCTCCTTTGTGAATCGCACTATTGTAGATTGGAACAAACTACCTGCAAAAGCACTAGAGACTCTTCCTTCTAATGTAGTAAAATTTAAAAATATACTTAATTCTATGTAGGTCATCATACTGAGACTTTTACCATTATTATTATTATTATTATTATTATTATTATTGTTATTATTATTATTATTATTGATATCATAATTATTAACACTTACTGGTTTTGATGTAACTTTTAAGTTATTGTTATTATTAGTTATATTTTTATAATTGTTAATATTATTATTATTATTATTAATAATAATCTGGTCATGTCCCTTATACAGTGAAGTGTAGTGTAGTGGAGTTAAGTGTTAGAAAAGCTTATAAATCAACTTACAGATAACTCAAAATCAATCTCTAATTCTAATTGTAATTATATTTGTAAATATTCGTAATAGTTTTGTAATTGTCGTATATCTAGTTGTAATCATGTTTGCCACCAAGCATTAGCTCAAAGCGAACTTTAATAAATCTATCTATCTATCTAATTCTGACCGGGAGATCCTAGGTCGAGAGCCTAAGGTCGCGAGTTGTTGATGCCAGCTATTTAGCTTATATTTAGCTTAGATTTATTATTAGTACCGCAATGAAGTGCGAGAATGTGGTGGTAGAACTTCGTTGTCTTCATGTTACATCGATAAAATTATTCATATCATAAATTTTGAAAATTATACATACTATTTAAATACGTGTAACTTTGAGTCTCTGCTTGAAGATGTCTTATTTTCTTCATATTTTCTAGTGTTAAATGTAGACATCCCAGCAATTTTAAGAATTAAAGTTACAATCACGGTAGAATAATAAATATTCATAACTACAATAAAAACCAACAACATGATGAATTTATGTTATTTCTACACACCAAAATATATTATTTAAAACTTAATTGATTTTCCATGGAAAAAAGAACACATAAATTATTTATTAAATTTTATTTAATTTTAATCATAAATATGTGAGTCTAATTTTTTAAGAAAAATATACTTATTTATAAAGCTTTTTGCCTGCTTTTTAAATAGGCCGCAGTGTTTGCGTGCCCGTAGGCGACAAAGTAGTTAATCCACTTCTGCTCATTGTCTTCTTAATACAATTTAATGATGAAACTCTCATTGAACGAAAGTTAAGAAACGTTATTACACATACACACTGCTGCTGACAAGATGTTAATACATTTTACCTTCTGTGATACAGAAGGCCGATTGTTCGTTCAAGACGTGAAATGACAATTCAATCACGTGCCAATGCACTGAGAGCCGTAGTGATTCTTGTTGGAAGAGCTGCAAGCAGCGAAAGGAAATACGGAACTAGCAGCTGACATAGAAAACATGTATCTAAATATCATCCATACACAACTAATGTTTTGGTTTTTCTTTTAAATTTTTATTTGTGTTACACTAACCCAAAAATCCAAGATAGTGATGAAAAACGAGCGCAATTGCAGAGCCAGATTATAAATACGCGCGCAAATCATTTACTACAATGAGAAGAAATAAAAGAGGCCATCTTCGTCAACATATTATGTTATTAACATAATATACATACATTAATGACGTACATACATTAATATGTTGACGCAGATGACCTCTCTTATTTCTTCTCATAAGAACGTCAACAATACCACATCAGAATTCCCACAATTTATTACAATGGCGGCAGAAGCTGGCGGTAGGAGAGACTGAAGTTAGGTTCAGTTTGATTAGCGGAGGCGACTGCCGTCTAACTGGGATCGGTGCGGAGATCTTCCTGCTGCGAGGGACGTTCTACGGTAAGTCAGGGCCTCCTTTTAAAATGCCAATGATGTTGGTACCTAACAGATTTATGCGAAACAAGTGAAGGGGACAACTAGGGATGGGCGATTGAATCGCGATTAATGCAACAATCGATTATATTACATGGTTAATCCAAAAATTGAAATTGATTATTTTTAACATCGATTAATGAACACATCGATTATTTTTTCGATTTTTAGCTCGATTATTTTAATTCAAAATTTAATTTTCAAGGCAAGGAAAATATGAAAGTACTCTCTTCTTTTGAATTTAAGTAACGAAATTCCAGTTCTGCTACTGGGAGCGGTAGCTCAGTGCATCAACTGATGTCACTGCAGCGCCTCTGACCGGGAGGTCCTTGGTTCGAGTCCTGACGGTGGCAGAATTTTCGACACTAGCTTTTCAGCTAGGTCGAATTCAGTCGCTGTCTGGATGAGAATTCTAGAGACTGGCTGCTCTGATCGGTAGTTTTCCGTAGTTTCTCCGAACACCAGGCGAATGCCGGAGCAGCACCTTACCAAACGGGCCACGGACCTGTTCTTCCTCTTCCTTGTCCTATCCTCTCCCCTTACACACACACACACACACACACACACACACACACACACACACACACTAACATGCACTACACTACCACATATTCTGGGAGACCGGTCGGGAGCTTACAGCTTGTCGCGGTTGGGGTAGTGTCCCGCTGGTGGGAGAGTCCTGGTTAGGGGGAAACCTCACTAGCCAACGGTAGTTCGGCGCCGGATCGCGCCATCGAGCGGGGGAAGATCACCGCCATCTCCCGAGAAAAAAACATGCACTACACGAACGGGACTAATGACCAAAGCAGTTGACGCGCCCGGAAACACGAAATATTGATCAATCAAATCCAGTTCTGCTCATCTCTCTCCAACTGCAAAACAATAGAGTCAAACACGCATAATTAATTTCTTGTTAGTAAAACTAATAAATTGAAAAGCCACTGTGTATGATCTAATATTACAGTGATGGTATTATATTCAGTATGAAATAATAAAGAGATTTATCTTTCACTTAGGTGAGCACATACAACTAAATTCGTCTACAATTGCGCTGATGGTACTCACTAATTAAACGAGTCGATTTATTGCAAGTTTAATACTTTCTGTAACTTTTCCCGAGTTTTTTTCTGGGAGGGGGGGCACAGCTCTAGAGCCATTAAGGAGCAGCCGCCACAGCTCGGGATGTGTAATTTACACACACTATTTGCTACAATCCTGTTTCCAATGGGAGAACTAATTGAACTTTGTTTAATAAGGGTTTCGTGGTTTTGTTCAGCTGTTATTTGATAATGAATTCTGACATAATAATTGTTGACAATTCTCTTATCAGAATACAATGATAATCTTCATGAAATAAAAATATTTGTAAAAACATCTGTTTACCCGTTCTAATTTGAAATAAATATTGTTAAGAGGTGATACATAATTCGCAGAATGCATGTAATTTGCTATTTGTTCCTTCAACAAAATTGCGTTATGCAACTCACATACAGTTATCCTTACAATCTACAAGAAAATTGTAGGATCGGCCATGAAGATAATGGATCTGAGGTTGAGAAGATGTAAAAGCAGCAACCTAAACAGAAGAGTGACCCCTACCTTGAACAGGTTTTTCACCTTTTCCCTGTTCCATGTATCTCAGTCAAATTAAATAAATCGGGTGAAAGAAATCCCGGCGTTTTGAAACTTGGCATGATGGTTTGTTGGTACCTACCGCACTTACACTAAAAATCCTGAAGGTGGAGGAGCTGGTGTTAAGGGGGAGGCGTTTAAAAGTGTTTTTATTCGTTTGTTGTTGTTTTGCTTTTTTGCATATATCTCTATAACCGTAAATGTCCTGTCCGCTGCGGGCCTTGGCCGACGAGGGGCATCTCGGCCATGTGATAAGAGATAGATTCGTGTGGTTAGCACAAAGACATTCCTCCACCGTATATACTGGTCTTCGTAAACTTAGACTTTTCATCGTCATACAGCAATAGATACTGGAACATTTGTAAGGCAAGCCCACAGATACAATTTGCTTCGGTCGGGAATCCCAGGAATCGAACCCGGGGTTGCGCCATGAAAAGCGAGCGCGCTAACCAACGAGCCAACCAACTGAGAGACCATAACCATAAATCCTACCAAAAATTATGCTTTTTGCAAAATTTAAGTAGATAAAATTTACTACCAACAAGTTCATGTAATTTTTTTTTGTAAAGCTAACCCTTTTAAAGTTACAGGTTTAATTTTACAGGTTCAAAGTTACAGGGTACAGGATTTTATTTACGACAAGGCCCTTCCGTTTATATCTCTCTTATAAAAATGATGTTATGATACGTTCAATGAACGGAAGTAAATTTATTTTTGATCAACATTTATTTACAACATGTTTTTGCCTTTTTTGCGCAAATAACATCAACATTTTACATCTTATCACATCTTATTTTGCAGGTGCTTACGAGTTTGTGACGTCATGGGGTTTGAGATTACCTCAGATATGAAGTCTGATAATCCATCGTTAATTTGATAGAGATATATTTTTAATTAATTTTTATCTGATTCAAAAGGCCTTACAAAAACCGGGAGCGGTAGCTCAGCGAATCAACCAATGTCACTGCAGCGCCTCTGACCGGGAGGTCCTAAGTTCGAGTCGTGATGGCGGAAGGATTTTCTACACTAGCTTTTCGGCTAGGTCGAATTCAGTCACTGTCTGGAGGAGAATTCTAGCGACCGACTGCTCTGATCGGTAGTTTTCCGTGGTTACTCCGATCAACACCAGGCGAATGCCGGATCCTCGCAAACGGGCCACGGACCACGCGTGATCTTTTCCTTCTCTCCCTTGTACTATCCTCTCCCCTTACACACACACATTTACACTAACATGCACTATACTACCACATATTCCGGGAGACCAGTCGGGAGCTTAGAACATGTCACGGCTGGGGCGGTGCCCCGCTGGTGGGAGAGTCCTGGTTATGGGAAACCCCTCTAGCCGACGGTAGGTCAGCGTCGAATCTCGCCATGCAGCGGGGGAAGATCACCGCCATCTCCCGAGAAAAGCATGTACTACACTAACGGGATTAATGACTAAAGCAGTTGACGCGCCCGGAATCACGAAAAAATAAATCAGTCAATCATAGACTTGCAAAAATGAGAAATACATAAATACATTATTGTATTATTTGTATCCCTTCAATTGCTTCAAGTATACTTACTTGGAAAGTACTGTATATTCTATTTTTGTTTAATTTGATTGATGTTGGATTAAAATTATGGAGAAAGGAATAGGTAGATTCTTTGGAATTTGGGAGTTTCAAGTTCTGTTTTGTTTTATGCAGATTGGAGGATGCCTTTTGGGAATCTTGATTTGATGTTTTTTGAGGGTTTTTTTCTTGTGACTTAATCCAGATTGGGCTACACTTAAACAGGACGGTAAGAGTGTGAAATATTTTGAGAATAGATTGATCTTATAATCTGTAATTAGGAATATCTGAAATTTGTATTGAATTTGACTATTGGGTAAAAACCATGGAGCACTGAGAAGTCTTCGGAGAAATATTTTTTGGAAGATTTGTATAGTGTTAAAATTGCTAGGTGTAACGTTTATGTAAGTTGGAGAGGCATATGCCAAAGTGGGTTTGATTTGATAAAGATTGCGTATAAGTATTTGGTAAACTGTCCTCATATTAATTATATAAAACAATATACGAGTACAAATATCATACATGGAATAATCACGATTACCGCGTACATAGAGGGACAACTAAACTGAGAGTGTCAATGACGAAGGACATACCCAATGATTGACCAGGGGATTCAATAATTACTGAATTAGAGAAAGCCCCAGTATTTCTAAAATCGCCAAAGACATCGGCCGTTTTCAATGAAATTTTCGGTTGCTTTCGTTAACGTCTGCACCAGCTAATCGGGACACGGATAATCACAAGCCTTCTCTAGTATAAATTCTTGTATCAAATATGTACTTGGAAACTGTTTTTCCTCTACAAAAAATATTCATTCGTCAATACTGTTTTTGTCCTCTTCACAATAGTTTCCTTGAGAACATTGTGCCAGCGTTTTTCCAGTCCTCGAAGAACTTCTGAAATGCAGTATTCTTTATGGCGTTCAGCTCTTTCAGTGATTCTGCTTTTATTTCTTCAATACCTTTTCCTCTTTATAGTACCTTACATATATTACATTTTACTGTTTTTGAGGAAATAAATCAAATCAAGAAAGAGTGAAGGACATTTATTACTTCCCTTTATCTTCTTATAACCTTGACATTGAATTGTAGTTTCAACAGAAATTAGAAAAGTTGAAACTGCATCAGTGCCCATTAAACAAATATGATCACATATTACATATAGCATTCATCACAATGTAATATAGTATTCAATTAATTTATTACACCTCACATAAAAATCGTTATCGAGGAATCTCTAAAGAATGTGCATAAATAGCTGGTGATTAACTTAAAATTCGTTATTCAGTAGGTTATTTGGTAATTAAATTTTTAACAAATGAATGTTAAGGTTTGTGTTTTTCCTCACAGATTCCAATTATACCTTTGATATTGTTTTTATTTGCTTTTAAGTCAAATATTGTAGTCAACACATGACGGCTTCTTTTTAAATAAAATACTGTTGAAACGATAGGTGCCGAAGAATCGTGTAAATTAATACAAAAGTAAGAGTAATATGCTAATACCGTCAGTCAAAATTTTTAGAAAATGGATTTGTGGAAATGTCAGTTCAAGGTGAATGATAATAACAATGATATCAGTTGAAAATAATAGTAAACGCTTAATTAAATTTTTACACAGTAAATGTGAAGTTTCATTGTTTTTCTTAAGAAAAAGACGTATGTTATAACTTATCTTTTTTATTAGCTTTTAAAAACAGTATTGTTTTGAAAACTTTGCTTCTTTATTTTCAAATTACTGTTGAAGCTACAGGTGCAGAAGTCTCGAATAAATAAATAGAAGATCGTCGTTAAAATATGATTATACGCGTCTGTCGAAATTTATGGCATTTTTATTTGTGGCAGTGTCAATTCAAAGAGAATGATGTTAACAATGACAGTCGAAAATGATGGCTACCCTAAAATACTGCTTTATTTCGAAACAAAAATGTACAGTAGATGTATTAAATTATTGTCGATATTAATTTTCATATTTAATTTTTACTATCGTCACAAAATTGAAAGAGAATATATTGTTGAGCATTTCAAAACAGTGAACACTGATGTATAATAATAAACGATTCAAAAATATCTTGTAGGCACTTCATTTACATGCTACTTCCTTTAAGATAATCCCACCATCTGTGTTATTTTTTCAAATGTACACAAAAAATATAATTAAAATTAATTGTCTCAAAATAATTAAACTATCTTCACTGATTACACGGGGAAAACATTCCCTAAAATGAAATGACATATGAGTGGTGATACGATGACTCTAACATAAAAATAGGATTTTTAAAAGATTTTAAACTCTCCTTTCTACCATCCCCACACGTTCTATTATGCTACCTAACAGCTTATGAATTTATGTATATCAGACATTCCACCTCAAATTGCACACTCACAAAAATCACTCTTTTTTCCTAAAATGTGTTAGAAAACCGGATTGGGCTCCTTTCTTGCAAACCGCTTGACTAATCGAAATGAGAAACGTTGCACCATTTAGCGTGGCCCATGACTACTGAAACGCCCCCTGGTGCGTCTTACGGTGATGTATTGAGCCGCGCGACAACGATTTGGTCCGCACAGAATATAAAATTATATTAATTCGAATGGTCATTTTCACCTCAATTTACAATGGCTATTTCAGAAAAAATAACGCCTTTTTTACACGCCTAAATGAAACATTTTAGAGGCTAAAAATCCAAAATTTGATCATAACATTCAGATAGACAGAGGTTGCTATATAAGCTCGACATCCTACCATTTGGACACGCATCTGTTCTGAGGAAAACCACGCTATGACAGTTGAAACGTGGGGCATCACAGACTTCGACACGGCGTCACAATTGTTGTGAATATAATAAAGGAGCTGAAAGAGCAGCGTGTGTGCGTTAAATTTTGTCGGGAAAAGTCTTACAGAAACGTTCGAATTGATTCAACAAGCCTTTTTGTGATTAATCTATGAGCCGGTCCTAGTGCTTTTAGTGATATAACCGATTTAAAACGGGAAAAACATCAACCTCTCCTCGACCAAAAAAATTGCTGTAATGTCTCGGTCCAATGTAAAAGTCTTGATCATTGTTGTTGTTTTTTTGACTGAAAAGGACTAATTCATTATGAATACGTCCCTAAAGAAGAAACAGTTAATAAAGAATACTATGTCGAGATTTTGAAGAGGCTAAGGCCCGCTTGATGAGGATAAGACTTGACTTGTGGAAGGTTCCAAAATTCAAATTCCATCAGGACAACGCGCCGGCACACGCCTCGTTCCATGTGACCAAGACGAAAAACGGTACAACGGTGAACCTGCAGCCTGCCTATTCCCTAGGTATGACTTCAACAGACAACTTTTCTACGTTTCCGAAATTGAAAACTACCTTGGAAGTTCACTGTTTTAACTAATTCTAGAACGATGTTCGAATCTAAAGCAATGTTTTATTAGTATATATTTTGTTAGTATAATTTATCAATATAATTTGTTAGTAATAAAAACAGCAAAAGCCATATAAAACAGCTTTTGCTGCTGCAGCCCGCAAGTTTCATTAAATTGAAGAAAAATATTGTCCCCTGATTTTTTCCCAACTCGGACCACGTGACACCGATTTAAATTTAAGGACTGCACGTCACCCACCCTGGGGCGAGGGGCTGAGGGAATGTCTCTGAAGGCTGATAAAGCAAATTGAAAAACTGCACATCGCGGAGGGAAGTGGCGCTGCGAAACGCGAGTTGCCAACTCTATAAACTTAAATTACGCTCCACGTGTCATCGATCGACGGGGGAAGTTGGAAGGCCAGGGGCCAAACTCTAGGGACCGTACCCGATAGCCATGCTTCGGGAAATCGGTATTGCGGAGGAGAACGATTGATTCGATGATTAAACCTTTATTTTCCGCGATTTAAGTCCTTAAAATCATTTAAGTACCGATTGGATTTTACGGGTGACGCCAGGTCGATGTTTGTGATACCGCATGTTTCAACTGTCATATCGTGGTCTTCCTCAGAACCGATGCGTGTCAAAACAGTAGGAGGTCGAGCTTATAAAGCAATCTGTGTCTCTCTGAATGTTTTGATCAAATTTTGGATTTTTTGTCACTAAAATCTTTCATCTAGGCATGTAGAAAGGCGTTATTTTTTCTGAAATATCCATTGTAAATTGAGGTGAAAATAACCATCCAGAACTAATATTATTTTATTTCCAACTGTTTTATTAAAGCTTTTTTTAGTATGAAAGATTAAAAAAAATAAGACATAAATTGTTACATATAACTGTAGAGATATACACGGAATAAAAATGTAATACAGAGATACACAAATGTAGAAAGAAATACATATATCTGTAGAGCAACTGGAAAAAATATTTTCCTAATTTCCTACACAATATCGAACAAAACCCTCTTCTAAATTATGAAGCTAGAATGAGTATGGTATCGCTCAAATATATTTTATACGTCAAACATTATCTTTCTACTTTTACTCTGGTGTTTAGAGCATAATAAAATTTTGGAATATCTGGCTGAAAGTAATTGTGTCGTTCTTTGAGTTGTGATCTCTTAGAATTTTTGATGCACAACAAACCCAGATAAGGATGCAAATTCTAATGGTTCATCGAAATTTTCGGCATAACAGATCAAAGTTAGCATAAAAGGTCAATTAAAGAGTATATCTATGAAGTAATCTAATCGAGTTCCTCGTTTGATTGCAACTTGAGACAATTTCTAGAGATAAGAAGCTCAGAAACTGCTTGCGATCGTGTTCCTGGAACAGAATTATCGCTTTTTAAGATGATTCGACTGCCAACAAAACTTGTAAATAATAAATATAATTAAAAAACAAAAATTATGTAAGTAAAAGAAGAATAGACTTTTTAGTCTCTAACTAAACATGGATGAAGTTTACTTACGGGAGCAAAGCTGAGGCCACAAGGCATGCTCTTCCGTCTGACCGCGCAAATTTCACTGTGCCCCTTTCTCGATCTAGCAAAGAAAGACGGCGTCTCTCGGGCTACGAAACAGGTTATAGAAGGATTTTCCTAAGGATGAGCCAAAGTGACAGTTCGCGAAAACAAGTAAACATCGCATTATTTCAGAGAAGTATCCATCCGCCGCGACAGCTGTTCAGCCCCTTCGTGAAGTGTTTGGTTATGGCTTCTGAGAAGACATCACTATCCAGAAGTCTAAGAGTTTCGCTGAGGTCTATGCACGTACGCGAGTCCGGGAAAAAATTAAATTTAATTATATATGTGGAAAATCTCTTAACATGCTCTCACAATCAGTAAAAGAAACTGCCGCGAATATAAATAGAAAGAAAAATGATTTTAAGCCGGAAACATGTGCACCGGTACGCATCTCGCATTCAAGTCTCGGTTTTAAAATAAACATAATATTTATCACACAAAAAGTAAATTCAATGTAATATATAAAGAAAAAAAGAATTTTTACAGAAGAGAACATTACATTGCACTTCCTAATATCCATTATTTCTCGCGGCGCACTATATTTTTGTCCGGCAATGACACCCAAAAGGAAGTGTCGAAGCCATTTACAAGTTAGCCAACTGCAAACGAACGAATGCGGGAAGGGAGTCTAATGGGCTCAAGGGCACAACGACCACAGAACTTTCAGTTATGTTGCCTTCACTAGCC
Organism: Teleogryllus occipitalis; assembly: GCA_011170035.1. Classification (NCBI taxonomy): domain Eukaryota; kingdom Metazoa; phylum Arthropoda; class Insecta; order Orthoptera; family Gryllidae; genus Teleogryllus; species Teleogryllus occipitalis. The sequence goes on from BLKR01007498.1 coordinate 28,970, forward strand.
GTCACTTTGGATCATCCTTAGGAAAATCGCTGTATATTAGGATTTAGCTCATGAGGCTCTTTTAGTCTTGAGGATCCTTTTTCCATACAGTAAAACTACAACAAGGGGCAGCGCAGCTAGCTTTACTTCCCCTCTGCAGGAAGGCGCACGAAGAATAATTTTGCCCTGAAAATGCACGGCATCGATGGGATACTCAAAGACCTTGAGTATAACGATCCAATACCTAACCCTTACACCACCAAATCTGCATTCATAGTATAGGCCACGCCACTTACTGTAGCAAACCCTCGTTAGCAGCAACTAACTTACCTCGAATTTGGGCGTAACACGAATAAAACTTCGTCCCGGCAAGGGATTACGGTAATACCGACATTTATAATACTCCGTTAATACGAATTTTTATAATACGAACTCAGATTATTTTGGAACATTAGACCGGTAGCGGTAGCTCAATGCATTAGATGATGTCACTGCAGTACATCTGTGAGCTAAGAGTGCTGGGGTAGACAGAGAACCTGTGTATTGTAACAATGTGTTAGTATTTCTCTCTATGCCGACTGTGACCGGGAGAATTGGCTCAGCGCATCAATTAATGTCACTGCAGTCCCTCTGACCGGGAGGTTCTAAGTTTCAATCCCGACGGCGGCAGGATTTTCGACACTAGCTTTTGAGCTAGGTCGCTGTATGGAGGAGAATTCTAGCAGCTGGCTGTTCTGATCGGTAGTTTTCCGTGGTTTCTCCGATCAACACCAGCGAATGCCGGAGCAGTACCCTTCCAAACGGACCACGGACCGCGCGCGATCTTTCCATTTTCCTTGTCCTATCCTCAGCCCTTACACACACACACACACACACACACACACACACACACACACACACACACACACACACTAATATGCACTACACTGCCTTACAAGCCGGGAGACCGGTCAGGGACTTAGAACTTGTCCCGGCTGGGGTGGTGCCTCGCAGATGGGAGATAGCTGGTTGGGGAAAACCCCGCTTGTCGACGGTAGGTCGGCGCCTGATATCACCGCCACCTCAGAATGAAAGAACATACACTACACTTACGGGAATAATGACCTCATTAGTTGACGCGCCCGGAATCAAAATGAATCAATCAATGGGACTCTTAGAATTCGTGTTAATGAGGGTTTACTGTACTAACGAAAATAAATCGATGTTTAAGGGTCATTAAGGAAGGGGAGAAATTAAAAGACTCTCCGTAATTTTTGTGGTGTGACATTCTGTTCGACCACTAGTGAGTTAATAAAATTTTTTTCCACAGGATTTGCTCTGAGCCCAGCGCATCCATCAGTCGATTACAAAAAGCTCGTTCGTAGAATTTTTTATTAGTTCAAACATGTTGCGTTGGGAAGAGAAAAGCTTTATTGAATAGGAATGGAAACATTCCGGCATTCGTTTACACCGCGGGAAACGCGACAAAAAAATAAATTTAATTGACTTAAAGAGTCACAGTTATTGCAATTTTCAGTTAGTCTGAAATGGAAGTGAGATAGGACGAATAAGCTTGAGACAAATAAGGATCTGAAGACTATGTTGATATTTCCGTAATCAGTACAAATAAATACTAGAACGACCGACGCCGTCATTTTGACGGCTCCAACATATTTCAGTATTTGATGTCAGTATATTTTTTTAATTACTGTAATCAATGAATAAAAATTTTAACTGAAGTACGTGTATTTATTTGGGAGTATAAATTCCATAAAATCCAAAAATAGCCCATTAAATACAAGCCCCGTCAAAATGACGGTATATAATGGGCATTCTCCTTAAATGCAAGGCCCGGACGTTCTAGTGTTAAAGACCGGATCAGAACCCGAATGAGCAAATTAATCATATTGAAACTTAACTTGCAAAATAATGCAATCCTCGGCTTCGACGGCCAGAGTCATGTGAAGGCTCTTGACTATCCGGGTGACGCCCCATCGAGGGCAGTGATGCTTACGTTTCGATCTTCATATCGGTCTTCATCATTGTGGCACTCCTGCCCTAAAGAAGAGCCACGACATGATGGTTAAAACGTCGGCATCACTGGTGTCGACGGGGCGACCACCAAACTGCCAAGACCCTTCACAATTAAAAGAAGCTGTCTTATATGTCAATAACGTGAAAAATAAATGCAAGGTCAGAATTTAAATGAAATTTTTGTCCATCCATTATCTGAGCATAAATATTGCAAATTTCAGGCCTTGTAGAGAGGTCGAATATGATAATTTTTGGCCTGTAGATTGATTGTTAGAGACTCCAGGCGCGTCACCCGCTAAGGCCATTAGTCCCGTAAGTGAAGTGCATGTATTTTTCTACTAAAGGTGGCGATAATATTCCCACGCTGGATAGCGAGATCCACCGTTGGCAAGCCGGGTTTTTCCTATCCAGGACTCTCCCATCAGCGTGGCACCACCCCAGCCGAGAAAATCTCTAAGCTCACGACCGGTCTCCCGACATGTGTGGTAATGCAGTGCATACTAGTGTAAGTGTGCGTAGGGGATAGGACTGAGGATAGGACAAGGAAGGGGAAGGAAAAATCGCGCGTGGTCCGTGGCCCGTTTGTTAGGATACTGCTCCGGCATTCGCTTGGTGTGGATCGGAGAAACCACGGGAAACTACCGATCAGAGCAGCCGGCCGCTAGAATTCTTCTCCAGACAGCGACTGAATTCGACATAGCTGAAAAGCTAGTGCCACAAATCCTGCCTCAGTGGGGACTCGAACCTATTACCGCAGCGTTAGAAGCACTACAATGACATTTGATGCCCTGAGCCACCTCTGCCGGTGGCCTATCAATATGTGATCGTAAATTTCACATAACGAAGTTACGCATGTGATTTTTGCTCTGGTTTTTGCTCTCTCGCTTCCGCTTACGCAGTGGAGACAAAAGTTATGTAATGTTGCGTGAAAAAACTGCAAAATATCTGCAGAAAAACTCTTATTACAGGGTTCTGGTATCGAAAAACTGGATAAATCATGTCGCTGAATTTAGAAAATAAATCCTCAAACACATGGTGTAGCCAGAATCCATGTTTTGTGGGTCCTTCATACCGAATATTCGATGATGACAAAACGTCAGTCTGTCCGTCCATCCGTCTGTGAACAACGCTGTCGGCTAAACCATTTAGTTGGTTTTTGCCAAAATTGATATTCCCCAATCGATTTGACCAATGTCGTGGCTCCTTGAATTTGAAACCGACGTTTCGATTTTTTGGGATATTTTACATAAAACCCATGGGACATTCTTAAAATTTAAAAAAATCCATTCTTTTTTCATTTCAATTTGTTGTTGGTTGGACGTTTAAGAGAATGGTTCAGGTCTCATTATCGTTGAAATCTCCGATTTTTCGAAAATTGCAAAAATCCAGAATGTCGTCCAGCAACTACAATTAGAAAGATATAGATTCTTGCCATTCATGAAATCTGTTCTTTAGAGACAGATTTTGAAATAACGTCACGGACAAAGTTTTGGAAAATTTGAGTACTTTTCTCGTAATTTTGCGTAAAAGTAAGGGTGAGAGTGGACTTTCTTTTTAGCACCATGAGTTAGGAAAACCAGCATGCGCTGGTATTTGGCAGATATACGAAATCTCTTTGGTTTGATTGATTGATTTTTTCATGTTTCCGGGCGCGTTAGTGTAGTGCATGTTTTTTTCTCGGGAGATAGCGGTGATCTTCCCCCGATGGATGGCTAGATCCGGCACCGACCTACCGTCGGCTAGTGGGCTTTCCCCCTAACCAAGACTCTCCCACCAGCGGGGCACCGCCCCAGACGGGACAAGCTCTAAGCTTCTGACCTGTCTCCCGGAATAAGTGGTAGTTTAGTGGATGTCAGTATAATTGTGTGTGTGTGATAGGACAAGGAATGGGAAGGACAGATCGCGCGCGGTCCGTGGCCCGTTTGATAGGGTACTGTCCCGGCATTCGCCTGGTGTTGATCGGAGAAAGCACGGAAAACTACCGATCAGAGCAGGCGGCCGCTAGAATTCTCCTCCAGACAGCGACTGAATCCGACCAAGCTGAAAAGCTAGTGACGAAAATCCTGCCGCCGTCAGGACTCCAACCTAGGACCTCCCGGTCAGAGGCGCTGCAGTGACATCAGTTGATGCAATGAGCTACCGCTCCCGGTACGAAATCTCTTTGGCAACTTCGGAACCTGTGACCTACTGAACACATGAGAATGAGAGTTTATAAACAATCGGGGGAAACGTCACACGCGTTGTACGAAATCACCTTTGTTGTATGAGTTTCGTCACCATCGTTATACGAAATTTTCGATCACATGTTCATTAGCAAAAAAGAGATCACCTAGGTTTCCTCTACATACCTTCCAAAGTTTGTAAAATTTTTTTCTGAGACTTTCTGTATATGACGATGTGGGTTGCCATAGAACGTATGGCGAAAATAATTAGTATTATGAAATCATGACTGTGACAGCAATAGTAGCAATGAACTTGTGTCCAATTCATGAAAATTTATTATGAAGAAACAGAATAAAGAGATAGTTCTCCTATGGGTACCTGCTTCCACCACCTATGTAATAGGAGGTGAAACTCGTTCTTTGAGAGTATTAATAATAAAATGCGCTATCATCGTTTTTGTGTGGTAGTACGATACATAGGTAACTTTATGTTACTTACCTCTATTTATTTTATATCTCTTTTAGTACAACAGCAAATAAAAATATGCTACGTGACATTAAATAGTTTCCAAGGCCATCACAGTTCAATAATTTATCGCCTTCAAGGCGAAAAAGTAGTTCAGAAAGATATTATTAAGATTTAGGGAGCGTACTCTAGGGAGGGACATCAATTATAAATTTTAAAATCATCTAACACGTAAAATCTCCCAGTAAGATACAGAGTTCTTTAGAAAATTATCAACGTAACGAGCTATTAAAATGTTTGCAAGCGTATTTTCATTTATCATCGATTAATGCATTCTAATATAAATTATTCTGATAATCATATGCTAATAATATGAATGGGTGAAAAAATTAATTACAATAGAACACAAAAATGTTTTCAATTATGTAAACCATTTCATAGAATCACATTGTATATACGAACAAGCATTCAGCGGGAATTCAAACCGCAGGTAATGTGAAGTACATTTCTCCTCTAAAACAATACGAGATACTATTTAACTTGATTTAGTGAGCAAACAAATATATCGGGGATAAATGCATCAATTGAATTTCGGAGCGAAAGGGGCGGGGTCTCTCTGTGTACGATAAAATTACAGCAATCAGCTTATAATCAAACGCGCATCGCTCAGACCGCGTCACGAACATGGTCAACATTGACGTCGGCGCCATAAAAAAACACCACTTTATCACTTTTATTTATCCCAAACACATTTCATTAACAAGAAGACGAACAAATTCGCAGGCATCGTGTCCTGCTACGAATTAATTGCAGACATCTGTGGTAATTACTTTCATTGCAATTGTTTCATTACTTTTAATACGTAGACACACTTTCATGTTAATGAATTATTTTTACTTCAAGTGGCTGTTTGTAGTACTAATTATCTTTCAGTGACGCTCCCCATCAACGTCACTGGTGTAAACCGCGCTAAACTCATTAGCATTCAATTTTTTATAAACTTTAGTTTTTTTAAATTTTTCTATTCCAATTTTGTAAATTTAATTAAATAGAGAACCAATAGTTCTCAAAAAAGTTGAATCTTACATTGATTTCGCTTATCAGGGCACTTCAACTGCTATAGATATTAGTTCCATGTGGTGCATACTTTTATCACCGTAGGTGGTGGGGCCCTTTTCCCATTGTATTGTAAGATCCTGCGACGACCTACATGTCGGTTTGCGGTAGGTTTCCTCACCCAGGTATCTCCAAACAACGGGGCATCGCCCCAACCGGGACCAACCCTAAGCTCCCAACTGTGTGGTAGTGTAGTACTTGTCAGTTTAAATACGGGGTGAACATAGGACATGGAATAAGAAGAAAGAAAGATGATGCGGGGTTAATTTGTCAGGGGGCTGTTTCTGCATTCTCCTCGTATTGATCCTAGAAACCACCAGGAAGAGGTAGAAGAGATTTCGCTCGGTCCTTGACTTGTTTGTTAGGGTACTGCTCCAGCATTCGCCAAGTGTTGATCGGAGAAAGCACGAAACACTACCGATCAGAGCAGCCGACCGCAAGAATTCTCCCCGAGACAGCGACTCAATTCAATTTCTAGGTAGTAGGGTTGAAAATCCTATCCATGGGAACTCTAAAACTAGGATCTCATAATCAGAGGTACTGCAAGTGGCATTGCTGATCTCATGGGCCACCTCAACCGGTAAAAACGATTTGAGATATTTTACTTTCAGAAAACTAAATCCCAGCCCAATCGCCCACTTATTGTTAAGATGAAGAATGCGCTGGATGAGAGTAAAGCGGGAACGATTGATTAGTGATTCCGGGCGGATCAACGGCTAAGGTCATTATTCCCGTAAGTGTAGTATGTGTTATCACCACCTCTGAAGGTAGTGGTGATCTTTCCCCGCTGGATGACGAGACCTACCGTCGCTAGCGTGTTTTTTTCCTCAACCAGATATCTCCCACCAGCGGTTCACCGCCCCAGCCGGGACAAGCTCTAAGCCCCCGACTGGTCTCCCGGCATGTCTGATAGTAGAAGCTATTTAAGTGTAAGAGTATGTAAGCAAGAAGTGAGGATAGGAGAAAGAAGAGAAAGGAAAGAATGGGCGCATACCGTGACCTATTGAGTTAGGGTACTGCTCCGGCATACGCTTAGTGTTAGATAGATTTATTAAAGTTCGCTTTGAGCTAATGCTCGGTGGCAAACATTATTACAACTAGATATACGACAATTACAAAACTATTACAAATATAATTACAATTAGAATTGGAGATTGATATTCTAGTTATAATTAATTTTGAGTTATCTGTAAGGTGACTTATAGCTTTTCTAACACTTCACTTCACTCCACTTCACTTCATTTCACTGCGCTGCACTACACTGCACTCCCCTCCCCTCCCCTCCCATGCTCCCCACCACACTACACTTCACTTCACTGTATAAGGGACATGACCATATTATTAATAATAATAACGATTATAATAATGTAACTCATAATAACAATAACTTAAAAGTTACATAAAAACCAGTAACAGTGTTAATAATTATGATATCAATAATAATATTCCAATCTACTATAGTACGATTCACAAACCAGAACTTCCCTACATCGGTTCTTTGCTTTCTACATCGTATTTTCCAGGGATAGTCTCCTC